>VXBH01002135.1:55734-107490 GCA_013400035.1 Rynchops niger
TGTGTAGGCGTGTGGGGGGGCGGGGGGTGAGAAGTTAATGGATAAACATAATCTGCTAGGAATGAATCTGAACATCTTCTGTAAAGGGGAATCCTATTTCACTAATGTGATGGAATTTTATAGTGTCAATAAGCATCAATAAGAGGATCCACAAAGTTTTCCAAAAAGCCTTCCATAAGGTCTCACAACAGAAGTTATTTATGAAGCTGCCCTAAGGTACAGCATAGGTTCTTGTGTGGATTGAAGCCTGTTCAAAGATAGAAAAGCAAAGGGAAGACTTACTGGTCACTCTTTTAGGATGCAGAAGTAAGCAGTGATGAGGACTGATGACTGCCATCAGTTTTATGCCACACCATCAGCATGCATGCACGAGAAAGGTGTGAAGAGCAAGTTCTTTGCCAACAATACCAAGCTCTTCGGGTAGTAAACTGCCATGCTGAAAATGAGTAACTCCAAGAACTCCAGAGAACGCGGCAAACAAGCTTTACCAGACACATCAGGAAACACACAAAGGGAAAAGTAGCCTAACTACTAGCGCTCAACTGATCTGTGAACTGGCTGTTACAGCTCAGAGAAGAGATACTGAGGTTACTGCCAACAGAGCTCTGAAATAGTTGATTATGCACTGGCAACCAAACACAAAAAATGTGCTGGGCATCATTAGGAAAGGGAAATAAAAAAACACACAAAAACACCCCACGCCACACTGCACACAAAACATTGAGGACTGCTATATTAAACTTTGCTTCCCCCACATCATGAGTATGATGCGTCTGACCTCTGCATCTCAAGGAAGACACTGTTAGAAGCATTAGAAGGTACAGAGAAGTGCAACAGAAATTATCACAGAAAGGGAGGAACTGCTTTACAAAGAAGTTTAAAAGCCCAGCAACTGTGATTTGGAGAGAAGGACGAGAAAATAAGATCAAGTTTTACAACATCACATAGGCAATGGATAACGTGAATAACGGTTTTGCTTTCAGTAAGTACTACAATGCTAAGATTAGGGGACGCTTGACAAAATTAACTGGAGATCAGTTTAACACAGGCAAAAGAAAGCACTCAACAAAGCAGCTGGTGAACTTCTGGGGCTTGCTCCCACAAAAGACTATAGGCTTGACAGTATCAGCAGTTCAAAATGGATTAAATAAATTCATGGCTGACAGCTCTATTAAAAAAAACCTAAAAAGCCTAGACAAGAACATACCCTCAAACGTGTATAATCTAACAGCTCTAGGTAGTGTGAGAAATACAGGGAAACGAACAGGGAAGGTGGCCTGGTTTGCAAGTTCTCCTTGAAGTTTACCTCCTATTGCCATTATCTGTGACAAAATATATACTACAGGGACTACACATCTGAACTAGCAGGGTGTTTTTTTAATTTATGAAAATGTAGCTGAAATTCTCAGAAATAACTGCTGATTTGTGGAAAAAAAAACGTTTAATAGATACGGACATTCTTCCTTATTCTTGGGCTTACATCAGCCTAACATGTGACATGGTTTAGGGGTGGACTTGGCAGTGTTAGCTTTACAGTTGGACTCTTAAGGGTCTTTTCCAACCAACGTGATTCTATGAAATAAAATCCACTTGTACAACATTTGTGCTAGCACTAGGGCTGGGGACGACCTGCTTCATAGATAGACCACATGCAAAAAAATTACAGCGTGTACGAGAAGCTGGCATACTTGAGATTGAGTTTAAAAGCTTTACCATATCTCATGTAGAGGGAGAGACCCAGACCCAAAAGACCTGAGAATGCACCACCTTTGCAAAAAGTAAAGCTATTCATTTACTTGCTTCCCTATCCTAGTTAATAAGCATTTTGATGTCAAGATAGCCCCAAACCCCCTGCGTCAGTATTCATGCTCTATTACAGTTAGCCTCAATGTTTTATTTCCCATTGGTTTCTATACCCTTTACAGCCTAAATGGGGTATCTGAATTCAGATGGCATAGTCAAATCACAGTACAATAGTTAAGCCATGATAACTGG
This sequence comes from Rynchops niger, assembly GCA_013400035.1. Classification (NCBI taxonomy): domain Eukaryota; kingdom Metazoa; phylum Chordata; class Aves; order Charadriiformes; family Laridae; genus Rynchops; species Rynchops niger. The sequence continues at coordinate 57,730 of VXBH01002135.1, forward strand.
CCACACACACAAAACCTACGGGAAAACCCATATCTGCACTAACTTAATTCACAGAGATGTAAAATAACATGTTACCTTGCACTGGTATGAACAAAGGGCAAGTAGCTAACCCAAGGTTATTTGAATTCTTGGCTAAGAGTTCATCACCTTTTTGACTCACAAACACTCAGTGGACTTTTAAGCCTTTAAAAACAGCACTCAATGAAAAACTTTTAACCGTTCATTTCCAACATCCAGCTGGTTAATCTACCTTTTGGATTTCAAAATTCATCTCTGCCATAATATTCAGCAAAAGGCTACATTATACACAGATTAAGTTATATACAATAAAATACATACATGCCACATTTCATGTGTTTCCCATTCATTACACTTACCTGCATTTCCTCTTTTGTGAAACTGGCTGCCTCATCTCCCAGCTCATGTAGATACATGCAGTCTGGTTTTGGACACTGCATATTTTTTAGAAAATAACTGCAATATTTTGTTGTACCTAATGATGCCTGAAAAAAATCATTAAGTACTGGAGGTTAAGAATGCCTTTTGCAGTATAAGTAAAAAAAAAAANAAAAAAAAAAGCTATATTTGCTAAAAAAAGTATTCCTTCTCTAGATTTGAATTCCATGATAAAGCATTTTTGATGCAGATGGATTAGGAAATCCATTTGTAAGAAATCTATATACTTCAGGATTAGACAATTAGGATTAGTTCTATTTTTATCCAATCTAAATAAACATCACAATAAAAGCCTTAGTAAATATTTGAATTCATAATCATAAGAAGCCAAATAAGTAGTTATGAGTTTGTATTACATGAAACTGGTTAATGTTTTGTAGCAGGGTCAGGAAAGGAATATTAACTAGATGACTTTCTATAGCCACCAATTTGGCCAAGTCAGCCTGAATACCTGTTTACACAGATACCAAAAGGAAAAAACTTGCATTTCCCAGGAAGCTTTTGAGAGGTGTGGTGTTTGGACTACAGAAATGTTCTGTAAAAGCAAATAATCAGGTTTTCACGCTGTGCTATTAAGCTATACAGCAAAAAAGCCACTGTGGGAAGGGGGTGGTAGTGCATTTCTTTGTCTCAAACTTTTGTTTTACGAAGTTACCTGCTAACCCACTAAAACATTGCCTGCTGGAAGCTCACTGAACATCCATGTTGTGATTAATGCTAGGAAAATGGGTCAAAACCCAATAAACTGTGCATTTTTGTTCATCAACAGAAGCATATTCATACAAATAAAATTTTATATTATGCACTAGTGTTAGTGCCCTAGCACACATACGTAAGAATGTAAAAATATCACCACCTTAAGTGTTCTGCCGTCTACCACCACATTATTGACACACTGTATGGCTCTGAGAGCATCTTCTGACCGGATATAGGTTACATACGCACTGGCACTTGGACCCTAGAAAGAAAACACAGCATTATTTTCTTTCCTTCCCCCAGACAGATCTGAACATTAAGTTGTTTTTTTAGCAGCTCACTTCATAAACTCTTATATTCACAGCCACATATTTTTAACAGGAAAACTGACAAAAATGGTAGAATTAATAAAAATTCAGATGTGATGCATAAAGAATGGGGAAAAGAAGAAATGCATCAAAGTGTTGCTTGAACGTTCTAAAAGTATTTAATTGGAAGTATTTAATCCTTGAAACACAGATTAGTGAATAAATGCCACATTGCTGCTGCTTTGAAGGTTCTCACCCCATCTTCAGTTTTTGATTTTTCTGCACTGCATCTAACTTTGAGAGTCTGGTTGGACAATGCTTCAGTAACTTAACAGTAATTTGATTTTTGCAGTGATGTATTTTTTTTTCTTTTTGCTTCTTTAACCTATTGCTTCATCAGAAATAGGGAGCCACAGATTCAGTCTGCACACATGTATTTTCTCTAAAGGAATAAAAAAAAAATCACAAGGGCCTCTGACTTACTTGTGAGCCTGCGTATGATGTGCTGTTATTAATGACAACTTTATGTATTTTACCAAACTTCCCAAAATATTCTGGTCGTTTCAAAACCTACAAGAAAAGAAAGTTAAAGAGGTATACTGGAAAGTTAACTTTCATACAAAGATGTACTTATTCTTCTGTTTAACTGTGCAACTAAAGCCTTTAAATAATAAAATACAGTTCTTTTCTACAAAGAGGAGGAGAGCATAGAGATGTAGATTTGTTTTCCAACGTAAAACATGGGTTACTTGCAATACAGAGTACATTGTCACTGCAGTAAAGAACTTAGATGAGGGATATTTCACATTTTACATTGTATTTTTTAAATTTCTTTCAGTACTCAGATTACCCAACCCTACCCTGGCAAGATACAGCCCATTCAGCATGAAATATTCCTGTATGTATGTTTTATAATTTGAGACAAAATAAAAAACATATTAATTCCAATTTTAAATAAATAACCATCTTAAACTTGCATTCAGATAGAACTGCTAGGAACAAGATGCTGAATCCTGACTCGCTTGCCCGACTCCACAGAGAGAGAGAATAAACAAATTAGCTCAAGATAGCCTGAAGTTTTCAGAAGACCAGACTAAGTACAGGAAGATAATATATGGTAATTCAGAGGGGAAAGAAAAAACATTTCACAATCAGCATCATACTGAATCACATCCTTGAAGAAAAAAAAAAAATATTCCTGTCTTGCCCTTCCCTGCATTAGTTGATAATAATACACCATTTAGGGATCCTGTGCAAAGCAGGAACATCTCTAGCATATTAAGCAACTCTGTTGAATAACAGTTACCTGCGTGCCAATGGAATTAGCAATCTATCTGACACATTTGGTGGCAAAAGCCTTTTTTTTCCTATCCCGATGATGGAAGGAGGTGCAGAAGTACTGACTACTCAAGACTGAAACTTGATAAGCTAAAGGTATTAACACTGTGCTGATCCAAGAACTTCACCTAACCACCTCCTGTCTCTTCTCAAGGGAGCATCAATGACCTCATTTGGAACGTTGTGTAGAACTACAGGGCATGCTGTATAGACAGAGAGTCACTCACTGGTCTCTTCTGACTGCTCTTCACTTGATCTACACCCTCTTGAAAGATCCTACATCTACCCTCTGGCATCATTCCAGAGGAGACTGACAGCCCTCAGTAAAAGCGAAGAGTTTCCTCAAGTGTCTTGCAGATTATACTCCTTACAAGATATGGCAGCATGGCCTTCACAATTTTCACGAGAGTATACATATCAACAGAAGTGGATCCACCTGTACTCCCTTATGATCCACAGATCTATTTCCAGAAACCGCAAATAGCAGCCAGTCTCCCCTTTCATACCATCTTTATTTGTGCAGGAATTTTTGCCTTCTTAAGTAGAAAACTTAAATTGAATATATTGAATACTTTTTTTTTTTTTTTGGAGCCCATCTTTGTCTTTCATAATAGGTTTCTTGGAAATCAAGTCATCTTGCTGCTATATGCAATATCCAGTAAGTACACATTATCTTCAGGTATGTCAGTGAGAATACTGCTACCACCAAACGTAGTACAACACCTCCACACCCTTACTACACCAATAAACCCACTTCTAATTACTTCAAGTATTCAGTGTGGAATTATCTAAGGTTTAAAAAAAAAAAAAAACAAACTGTGAACATTATTATTTCTTTTACTCACAAACCCTCTATCTGGTCAAAGAAACTGAATGCCTTTTTTGGTAATAAATAGCACCAAGCCAATGCTGACAGTTGCTAATACGTGTTGCTATATTCTTGTTATATGCCAGATCAGTTTAACTTTGATTTTTCTCTTCCCATAATAATCCCCTTCCCCCCGCACTAAAAGCTGCTTTTTACATTTGTTCTTTCCCAGTCTATCAAAACGCAGCCCATACTCTGTAACTCCTCAGAGACACTTCTATTTGAGATTTCCCCAGACGATTTAGTCCCATCAGGTGAACTTCACTTGGCACATCAGTTTTTAAGACATTTACCTTATCCTGTAGTACATTCCCTCCATATTCTAATTCAAGGTAGTTTTACTCATTAGCACTAATTTCACCTGCAGCTGACTGATGATGGAAGTAAATAAAACACTTTAGACACAGTCAGTTTTCTCAAATGAGAAGCTTCTTTTTGATGATGCAGAAGAGCAAGCCAACTCTTTCCTGGGTCTTCCTCTTACTGATTCCACACTCCCCTCGCCCCACCTCATGCTCCTTCCTAGTTACGCTTGAAGCATTGGCTTTTTCCTTCTGTCCCTACAGGTTTGTGCTACACTTTATATTTGTTCTTTATAATCCAATCCCATTTTAGAACTGGTGGCAGATGACAGCTGTATAGTGCCAGCAGATCCAGACTAGGAAAACGAGCACCTAAAAAAAATCCTTAAGCTTACTTTTAACTTAACAAGCCATTTTTAAACAAAGAGCAATTTCCTTAAAAAAACAGAGCATCCATACTCCCAAAAGCAAAGACACAAACACTTATCGAGGTTATTTTGGAGACAGACAAGGGTAGGCACAAGAATATATCAGTAGTTCCCTGACAGTAAGTTAAGTGCAAGATCTGTGAGTGTGAACAGCTCACCTCTGGATCTGCTAGGCGCTGAGATAGTCCTACCACGAAGACAAGATTCTTCTGTACAACCCGTACACTGGCCAAATGTTTGCGATTCTCTGATATCTTCTGTTTCCTCTCATTTTGTTTCTGTTTCTTTTCATTTTTTATCCTTTGCAGCTCTTCCTGGGAGAGTGGTTTGTACACTGCTGGATCTTCTGGATATGGCTAAATATAACAAATACCATTAAAACCAACCCATAAAAGAAACAAAAGCATTTGAAAAATCATTAATACCAATGTTTTAATGCACAAATTTGTTTCTTCTTTTATACTGTTCTGATTGTTATGTCCAGCCACATTATAGAAGTAGCATATTCAATCCTTTGGGAAAGGTGAACATCTCACATATTTTCATGTAATTCTCCTATTTTTAGATATAACCCTGATTTAGGCAATAGCCACATTCTAACCCAGCTGCCTAGTCAGTCCGGTAACACTACAAGCAGCTGCAACATGACTGCAAACACATCCTGTTAAGATTTCTCTAACACAGCATAGTTAGCAGGGTGAATGCATGCCCTGCATATTCACTTTATATTTAGATATATACTTTAGATTTGGATACTTAAGTGTATTAACAAACTAAAGACTACAGGATAAGAAATCAAAATACAAATGTAATTTCAGTGGCCCACCAAGTTCAAGACAGTAACACCATTACACAACTCAATCTTTACACGGTTAACTTCTACTGAAGAGACAGATTTTAATACAGTTACAGTATACTGATTTAATAGTATTCTTGCCACGCCTGTCTACCAGTTTGAAACTTAGGCTTTGTCTTTGCTAGCCAAGGGTGCATTTTTAACCTCAAGATTATCACCTACAGATAACTCCTCAAACAGACATAACACTGTAGATTTCAATCTCAAAAGTATCTAGCAGAAGTACAAGTGTCCTCAGAGTTACCTAGAAAGATTGCTCTATTCATGCAGAGCATTGCCATAAAGGCACTATTTTAGCCTGGTCTTGTAGACTACAGTGCACTGTCTTTTGCCCCAGATTACTGCTCAAAGCACTCCCATATTCCTTACCTGTCCCCACTTTTCTCAGACTGAAAAGTTAAAATTTCACACTTTATATACAAAGCAATGCTAAGCACAGAAGCAAGTATATAAAAATTTATCTCAAACAAAAAGAAGTGTTTCTCAACACTGAGATGAAGTAAAAAATGAGAAGGTTACAGGAGATGTGCATTAAAGTATTAAAATAAAGAAGTTCAGTTCACCAATACCTTGATGTAAGTTCTTTGTTTGTACTACCATAACCAAAGGTTTCAGTGTGGAAGTCCAACAAAAATTAATTTAACTTTTTCTCGACTGTCCTCTGTTAATGGTAGAATACAAAACTAGCTGTCATACTAAGTTACCTGAGAAAAATCTATAGCAGCAGATGAAAAAAAGGCTTAGGTTAAAAGCATATATTCATCATACTTGCATGATGCTACTGAAAGAGCCACCAGGTGCTCAGACCTGATAGCCTTCTGAGTACATGCCCAAACAAAACAATATCCCTTTTATAGTTCAAAGAGTTTAAAGATCAGCATCGTTACACTATACTTAAGACACCTTCCAAAAACATGCTGCAGTCGACTTGAGCAAATGGGCATCTCAGCATTAAACACCAAGTTCTCTGGAACATGTTTTCAGTATCACAAAGAAATTTAAACTTGTAAGATAGTTGTGTAGCTTGGGTTACTGCTAAAGTAAGTCCTTAACATGAAAACAGACTAAGAACTCATATTACCCTTGAAGAACAGTTAAAACCATACCATTTCCTAAGAAGTTATGTTATTCACAAGTAACACTGAATACCTTATACAAATTTCACAATGTACTTGATGAACAGTAATGACCTCTTAGTAAGGTCATTTGAGATTAGCTATAGCCAATGATTATCTTGAGTTAACACATGAGGACTTCAGAGATACAGAATAATTCTGCAGGGCATTTCACTTATTTAAAGAGCCTCTCAAAGTCTGTGTTAGTGAATCATGTAGAATAAAGAATAGATATTGTTTGTTTTAGAGAAGAGAAAGACTGCTCAGCAAAGGAAGAGTTAATTCAGTTATCACAGTCAAGCTGAGTTCAGGTAGGAATGGGAAGAAAACAAGTGCACCAGTATAAGGTAGATATAGTTCCAAAAATAAAATGGCTTGCCCTACAGCAAGTGATGTGGTATCATACCCACAATCCATCCTTTCACTAATTCCTTCTCCACATCCCATACTATGCAAGGCAAGGCTTGTGAGCATGCTGCTCTCTGATACTGAGCAAGAAATGAATTCATGGTTTTCAGTAGGTTCAGTGAGACTCCTGAAGGTCCAAGAAAACTACAATAATCCATGCCAAAGTTCATCAGCTTCTTTCTTCCCAAGTATAGCCACACTCAGAGTACAGTCAGAGAAGCATGTCAGACAGTATGCTCCTTCTCTGTACAACTATTTGCTACCAGATGTGCTGAACATTAGTCAGGAAACAATCTGGGTAGCTCAAGCATAACCCTGAGCAGAATGTTTACTTGTCCACAGTAAAACTAGTAGTTTGTACTTGTACAGGAGGACGCAAGAACTGCTGGGAGGCACACAACTAAACAGCGACTTCAGAATCAGAGAAGAGAAACGTCTTCATCTCAGCAGAATGTACGAGACCACCTGAATTAGGATTTCAATCTTTAAGTAGCAGCAGCAGTTGGTTTGCCACCATGGATAACAGCACTTGTTTGAGCAACAGAATAATCAAAAATTATTGCTAGATACTGTAGAGCTGTACTATGTAGGAAATGTATGTTTATCACTCTCATGACATGTTTAATGCTTTTAAGGAATACGGGTAGTTGGATAACCTGACTTGCAGGACCTGTAAATCTATCTGCGTCCACCTCTTGAATCCCAAGAATAAATCAGAAATCCAATCCTAAGAAGTGATAGATGATTTTCCTATCTATATATGTATGTGGTGGTGGTGGTGGGAGGATGACAGATAAGAGTGATTGCGCATTTAAGGAGGGAGGAAGGCAAGTAAGCACAGTACCAACATTCCAGAAGCTTATTCTAAAACATAATAACTATTAGAAATCCTGTTCCTTTCAAATGAGGACATAAAGTCAGTCTACAAATAAGACAACAAATTATTTAATCTTCAGAGTGATTGCTTCCCACAGTGTTGAAGTTCATGAACTCAGATGAATAGTTCAACTACAGACAGAATGCGTGCAGGGAAGGCTGGTGGAACACGTCTTTGAAAGCCAAGCAAGCTGGATTGACTGCTCGTGTATCTCGCAGTACCGTTTCATCTGTTGCTTACTTTCTGTCCAACACTACAAAACAAGGGTAGGACCAAAGCTCTCAAGTCTTGCAACAGCTAAAATGGCAATGCTACTGACATGACGCACCCCACCTTTTTTTTTTTTCCTTTCACAAGAAGCATAAGGTATTTGTTTAACCTGCTATCACTGATTCCTTAGCTGACAGAGGATTTGAGATCCAAGCAAAATGTCTACGTCAAGTGTTATGAGCATTTATGTATTTTCAGATGCAAGACAAAGAGATGCCAACAACACTGATTCACTGACTAAGTTTAGCTGACAGCCTCCACTTAAGTTACACAAATCCTCTTCAGCAAAACCCATGGAAGCCACCTGAACAAGATGTGCCATTATGGAAAACGACCAGCTTTTGTTTAGACTAACTGCAAGTTGCTGGTAGATCTACAAGAACTTCGTAAAAAGTTCAAATGTCTCTTCTGTAGTCTTGTCTCTTTAATCAGAGATGGCCCTTGATGAATTCCCAGTCTTCCTGACTAAATTTGTCTTGTCATTTAAGTTTTGTTTTCTTTCAGACTTTTTTCCCCACATTTTCCCAATCGTTGAAAGCTGAGCTGGGATTTATCAAGCACTTCGCTTTTGTCATTCCCAGATGGGTCACATTCCTTCCATACAATGGATGTACCAACATTTCCCAGTTGTTGCCTTGCTACCGAATAGGTTCTGAAATGAGAAATACAGAGAAAGTCAATAAGGTTTATGCATAGTATACACCATACTATTTATATCAAGAATAAAACCCAGCAATTTCATATATATTTCTAAATACCAATTGTTGCACTAAACTATTCAGTTGAGGGATCAAAAGCACCAGATGAAGCAACTGACATCTGGAGACTGTGCATTAATACTAGGTGTTTCTTTTACAAAGAAGCAGGAGTAGGAAAAACATGAACAAAAATATGCTTAAAATATGTCAGTTTCTTGGTCAGAGAATATAGTGGTTTACAGTTTCTCTTCATCTCTAACACAAGGTGCTAGGAGGAATAAATCTCACTAAGTCAAGGAACCAGAGAACAAGGCAAAGCCACATCATAGAAACAGCTTGTATAAACTTATATTTGGTGGAAAGGCAAAGCAATTAAGAAATGTGAAGGAGTCAGGCTTTTTTATTGTTGGGATTTAAAAATTGCAACAACTGACACTAAGGTCTGAGAATGCTATGCTCTATTAGAGCGACACAAGCGACTGAAATAGTACGTATTATTCATATGACAAATAGTACATAGGCCACTGAATTTTAAAAGAAAAGAAAAATCACTGCAAAGATAAAAATCACAAGGATAAAAACCAGAACCACCAAGTCTGGTGACCTGTAAACCAGCTTTTGGCTACAGAAGTCTCCTTTGTGGACAGCATATTTTCATTCTAATTTGACTAGTTAGCAGCTATTTCACTCGCAGTTAAGAAATCAATTGACTGGAAAAAAACAGGAAAGCTTGCTTAGCATCTTACAATCGACTACACCTACAATTCTGAAGGACATCAGGAACTCAAAGCAGGTCAGTTCTATTTTTTAAGGAAGTATGATTGTTAATGGTACTTAATGAATTAAACAGAAACAATTTCCCAGTCTATTTCAGAAGATTCAAAGTTTAGAAAGCTTTTAATGCATTAAGAGTTACAAGTTTCCAACCAGCATTCGAGTTAAATTCTTACTTTCACAAATCAAAACAAAGCAAATATTTGTCTGTGGCTGTTACCAACAGGAGGAAACTTAAGATATAACAACTCAAGTGGCTGCAACGATGTGAACATATTTTGCACATGCAAATATTAAGCTATATAACAGTTCAAGCATATAGAAGTATTTTCTCTTTCGTAGAAAAAGCTGCAAGCTAACAACTTGTCAGTTAGAAGTGAATTAGAGAAGCTTAGGAAAATAATGGCATATATGTAATGCATAGTTAGGATCTACCATACTAATGGCATAGATGCCACTATAGCGTATAGACAAACTATTTTATCACAGACTTTTCCAAAATGTCCAAACCTTTCAACCAAAATCCCTGGATATAGAACTTCTTCATTGCTCCTCTCCACCGACTAGCGATCAAACCACTGGAGAACACGCATTACATTCAATACCATTGGCACAAAGAGCAGTTTTCTATTATGTCATAGTGCATTACATACTCAGCCTTGTTCTAATACATGTTTATTCACAGTCCATTTGGCAGTAAGTATCCTGCACTGGTATACACGTTATAAACATGATGTACCTGTTGAAACCATAGTACCTACTATAAACTTTCCTGTAAAAATGTTGTTGCTTTGCCATTTTCTACGCTTCAGCATTTTAAGTCATCATAACCAATACACACCATAGTACTTATTGATTAGAAAACTGCTTAGATCTTTTCCCCAGAAACCTTACTACACACAGATAGGAATTATTTAGACACATTGTACACAGAAACACATACCTGGTTCAGAAGGTCCAGTACACTTCAAAAGACTTATTTGATGCTGCTATCAACTGCAGCTTGAAATGATTTATTCCCAAGATCCTGATGGGGTGTCTGCACCACAATGTCTTCGTCTATGCCACGAAAGGAATGCACTCCTCAGCCTCCTCCATGGAAATCTCCTACAATCCAGCGACATAGCTGCAAATCTACTCAAGCAAACTTTGCTGTCCATGGATGAAGAAAGTATCAAGAACATAATCCTCATACATTGTGAAAGAAAATGTCTCCTTCCTCTCCTGGAATGGTCAGCATGCTTCATTCTGATTGTAGCAGTCATTCTAGCTTTACTCCCAAAACTGTTTTTCTGAGCAAACTGTATCCAATTCAGCAAAGTATTTGCGCATCCAATCATACACCAGATTATTCCACATTAAGAAGTTCAGCTGTGGTAGTATCCATATTTCATAGAGTTCAGATACCCAGAGGCAGTGGATAGCACTTTGCTTCTGTGATTTTTCAGATATATTCCACAAACTTCCAATAATGAACAGGCAGAGATGAATCAAATAATTGTCAAAAAGCAGTGTAATAAATCCAGGTAAACGAAGCGACTTAGACAAGGAAATTCCATAAATCTCATGTTGCACCAGAAGAGTGGAAATTTGCGTGTACTATAAAAGTGGAGACTGATTTGGTTGATGACAGGTGGATCTTCCTTGTAGAACATACAGCTCACATATCACAGCAAATTTGCACAATTTGTTAACTAACGTATGTTGCTGTGGGACAGCCTTCAGCCTTGCAGAGGCACCCAAACACAGATTAGCAGTGATAGCTCTAGTGTAGCCAAAGCCCAAAAGAGCGGCAAGAAAATGACTGGAAGTGCTTATAGAAAGCTGTGGCAGTTGAATAAAGATAGTGAGACCAAGTAAGATTACTTGGGGTCTGAAAGGGGAGCTCTAATATGAGACAGGAAGCCAACAAAGGCATAAACTGAGGATAGGATCACGATTAAATAGCAGGAGAAAGACGGGACATAAGTAGTTGTGATTATAAGAAGAGGAAGGCCAGGCAAGAAAGTTACAATCAAGGAAAGTCATTAAAGAGAAGAAGAAATTCTTTCTCAATTTTATTAAACACTGAAAATAAGGAAGTAATGAGGTTAACCAAAACACTATAAGGAGGAGGAAAATAATTCAAACAAAAAAGCACGCAATTTACTGAAGCTGAAGTTTATAGTTGTGGCCAACCAAAGTATCAGCGAGACGTCAATTAAGAGACAAGGAGAAACTGTGACTCTCAAAGTACTACCTTTAAGCATTTGGCAACATGATCTGAGTACTAGACAAATAGACTTAGCCTAGATTTTGAAATGCTTTAAAATTTAACACCACTGGACGTATTTTCCAGTGGTTTTACATGTTTACTGTCCAGAAAAATACAGATTAAAGGCTCCAGTGCCACAAACAAAACAAGCAGGTGCTTTATAAGCCCGCCTCAGACAGCACTGCTAGTTTAGCTGAACCTTGGACCTCAGCAAACCCCTGATCCGGGAATCCTCACTGTCTTTCCTGAAAAGACTTTGTCAATGCATGAGCAACCCGACTCAAAGGATTTTTTTTTTTTGGCAGTTTTCCCAGCATCAGCATGCCTTGGTTCTGATCCACAGCTTCCTCTATTAATCCAGTTCTGAATTTAACAAACCAAGACAAGCCATAGCGCAACAGCTTCGACGCTTATGCAGATAGAATCTGAAAGATCCAACACCTCACCCTTGATCTAGGCCATGACTAGATGGTTTCCCCGAAGGATAAGGATGTCTTTGGTACCAACACAATGCAAGAGCCTTGTGGTATGTGCAAGACAATCTGCTGTTCCACGATATTTACCTTTCTGCAAGCAGGACAAAGTCCATTCTCATCAGTACGGATACGATGCCAACAGAAACGACAGATTTGGTAGCCACAGGTGCAAGGGAAGAAGTTGATGTCATCAATTTCCAGAGGCTCCATGCAAAGGGGACATTCCACAGGGTCTTCCTTAGCATCAGGGCTGCGAGACATCTTTATATGTTCGCAGAGCAGCAAAAGTTTATAATAACTTAATAGACCGAGAAGGTCAGCACTGCAAGAAAATAAAAAAAAAAAAAACGGTGATTAGTATACTTTTGACAATCTTTCTTTTGCACCTCTTAGTATTTCATTTCTTCACTGCTTTCTTTCTCCCCACACAAATTAGCTACTAACAAGTTATCCCCTAATAAACTTGAGTGTCTCTTTGTACTCACGAGTCACACAAGTAATATGGAAGACTGTACTGGTGATGTAGCTCCCTGCCTGGAGAGGCAAATGCTTCTTTGGCAGTTCACTAGCCTATTTGGGTTTCAAACTGTACAGTTGCAAAGCAATGCTTAAGAGCGTACACCATACTTTGCTTTTAAGTTCCACTAGCTCCTTTAACTATTGCTTTCTTGAAATCCACAAATTTAAAGTCAAAACCTTTAATGCAGGACTTCATGTTTAAGATTAATTTATTCCTTTGCTCAGAGACTTGGAACAATCAGATATCTGGAAGAACGTTTAAGTCATCCATTCAGACTTTTCAGTAGGGTTGCAGAATTCTCAAACAAAAACAAGGAAAGCTTCTTACTCAGGAGGATTTGTTTCTGTCCATCTCATTTTTTGATCCAAAGACTGATCTCAGAGATCAGCCTTAGGACTACAGTGTTAGCCAAGATTAGTCAGGTACACTGCTTTCTACATGGCTCAGACAACTCTTATCAAGTCATTTATACTTTCCATCAGCATCCAATTCACACTAAAGCCCAAGTGTATGCATGCGGTCAAAAAAACCCCAAGTTTTAACTTAGAGCGCAGGCACAACAAAGTATTTCTGGCTCAAAATCTTGAAGAGAACCGAAATTCGGGTCACCATTTTCTTAACTCGTTTCTTGAACTCAGTCATTTGAGTATACTTCTATACTGTCAGTTTAAGAATGCAGCACAAGAACATTACTTTCAGACTCAAAACAAGGCACACACAATCGTCACTGGCGTATTCAATCAGTTTGAGGGTGGGTTTTTTCCCTCCTTTCTTTTTTCATTTAAGTAACACTCTGGATCTTTGAAGTTGTATCTAATCTCAGCAAGCTGTCTCAAATCTGCTGCATGAGACATGCATGTAGATGGGACAGAATTAAAGGGCAACAGCAGAATTTTTAAGTGGATCTTTTGGAGAAAAAAAAAAAACAAAACAAAACAAAACCAAAAACCAAACAAAACCACACCAAACCAAAAAACATTAGAAACCCACTGAGAAGCAGTGAAAAAGATGTGACCAGAACTGATAGTTGGATAGTTGTCCTACCTGTAATGAAATACACTACTTCTTTACAAATAAGGGAGCTCAAAAGTTTTTTTAAAAAAACTATAATTCCTTTTACAATTATGCCTTTCCCAAAACATCAGTTATGCAATTATAATTTAACCACACACACACAATCTGGAGTCCCTTCTACTTTCCCAGAGTGTTTTCTGCTCCTTTTCTAACCAAAAACTCCTAAATCATGTACTATCCAATCTTTCTCTGGGCTTTTAGGAACAAGTTCACAAACAAATTCTGACATCCACCTACTTGAAGAATGACATTTACTCCTGTCCTTAGAAGTAAGATGACTGCATGTTTCGAGATCAAACCATCGCTCACAGATTTCTGTATGTTATAGCGTTAGCCTTACATATCTTTGGTTTGATAGTTTAATAACCACAAAAAAGTCAGTCCCGTTTATGAGCATCCACACTCAAAATCGTACTTCCTTGAATGAAGTCTACCTTGTGAAGCTCAAGAGGTGCTAGCTCAAGTTGGGACCTCCCGCCTTACAGGACAGGGTACATCAGTCCACAGTACTTGTCCCTGTCCTGCACATCTCTTCAGGGACAGAAATTCCTCTGCAAGCAGTCAGGAGAGAACCCCAAAGAGGCACGGCATACATGCACACAACTAAAGCACCATCCAAGTACACAGCAGAGGGTATATAGCTTTGTACAGGAACCATCACATTGTAGTTGTCTTAATCCATGTTCACAGGCTCATACCAGAAGCCTAGACTATCTGCAATTTTGACTAGTTTGGTAGGGAGTATAGCCTCTAGGAACAAAATGCAGTTCTGGTAAACATATACCACTGCCTGAGAGATAAAAGCTTCCACTGGATGCTCACATAAAAGTAAGGATGAGAGAACAGAATTTAGATGTGGTAAGCATAATTTCTTTATACCGCATGCACTAGCAGCACCACTGTCCTCTTTCTGACCTTCACAATGATTAAAATCAAAAAGTTAAACTCCTACAATAATACAGCAGCTTTTACTTCATTATCTATGCTTTCATTAGTGCTATATTTACAAGCTTTTTGACAGGCTGAAAACCAGGTTCTGGGACCTTACCAGTGTTTTCTACAGAGAACACTAGCAGAATCTGACCTGAAGGAAGGAAAGGATTAGTTTGTTTGGGAGCTTTGTCTTGTTTTTAATAACACATTTCCACTGGCTGAAGAGTGGGAGGGACTGTTAAAAGGCCACAGCACATTATTTAACTGCTTATTATGCAGATAACACACATTTCTACAGCAATGCTTACACTTCCTGTAAAGTTTTCACACTTACATAGCAGCAAAACCATTAAAACAGGAGTGACTTTAAACCAAAGCGTGGGATGAACTGGACAGATTTTGTTCAGTTTAGATTTGGATTTGACTTTGTCATAGATCTCCAAACAACAGGTTAGTAAGCAGATAGTGTATTCCCTTCGACTGTGTACTCATTCCACCACAGGCTCAGCAGCTTTGAGCCTACTGAAAGACATCCAAATAAAGCTATACCAGTACTAGCAAAGCTGTAGTTAAAAGTGCGATTTGGAAGAAACTTCAGCCACCACAGTAAAACTACTGAATTAAGAAGTTACTATTTGGAATCTCCGCTAAGAAATGTCATCAGTTCATGTGAAAAAAGCATGACATATTAGCTAGTGCCTCTGGGATATGCAGACAAGGTCTAAAAAAACTGCAGCATGATTAACATTTATGAGCTGTTTAAGTTAACACTGAAGAGTTCAGCAGCTGCTAGCAATAACACCAATAGCTTGCTTCAGTCAGCAAGTGGCCCATTATTTTACAACAAGGAGTAAAGAGCAGCTGTGTGCCGTGTTTCTTGGAACTAAGTAAGAGGCAATATTTATTTACTTGGGAAAAAACCATTCAAGCATCCCATTTAGAGATTCTCCACTGAAGTGTGTCTCCATTTCAGGAGGGCTTATATACCAGGATCTGTGTCACAACTCTGCACCAGAACAATGCTTGATTTTTTTTTTTTTTTAAACCGGAATAACATGCATAGTAAGGCATCATTAATGCATTGTTCATATAGGGCTACCACGAAACGCAAAGTTAGTAGTCAGCTCTAAGGCAATTCCAAACAATTCAAGATTAACGTCACAGGAAAAGTAACACAGCTATGGCAAAAAACAAGAGGCAGTATTCCACGCTGTGTTTAATCCAGAGTATTTGGTCTTTGGGATCAAGTTCAAAGAGACTAAATTAATAGCATCTCAGGAGAAGAAAAGGAGGAAGGTTGCGCACGTGTACACACGTGATCCAGACAGCTAGAATTTGTCCGTACACTTTCCAAAACACCGACAACTGCAGTCAAACAGGGCTCCGACAGATCCACATCCTGTTTACAGGAGACTCTGCCAAAACATTCATGCGCACAGGGATGGAGTGGAGGTGGACAACATCCAGCAGCATCTTTTAGATTTAGTGAATTTGTAATAAGTAATAATCAAAATACAGAAATAGACAGTTGTGTGTCTTATTTGTTGGTATGGTGGAAGGGATAAGTTCCATTTTTTTTCCAAACATATGCAAAATGAAAAAAAAAAAAGATACTTTTTCATTAACTTTTAAAAGTGCCTACTTAGTGGATTGGACAGCTGTGCCTAATCAGCTTCACTGTACAATTGTTTCTCTTGATGAAATCCTCCAAATTTTGCAGTCAGGAAAAAAAAGAGATCCTCCTATTTGAACGTACTCACCTAAACACAATTTTACTTCTAATATAGCTAGCGATTTCAGTCCATTTAGGATGCAGACTTTGCCATTGCCCTTCCCTTTTTCACTTCAGGTGAGCAAGTTTAGCTTCCAGCAGTTTATCTTGCCTATTTAATCTTAAAAGGGGTCATAAAAAAAGGGGAAAAACAACTACTTTGTTATCCACTCTTTTTCCTCAAGTGCACGAATTTGAGATTCGACATACACTGCCCCTCATCTCCCCGCAGCAGACACCAGAATATCTCCACTTGCTAGTAGTTCATTTTAGTAAGTGTGTCCCTTAAACATTAAGTCCTCCCCCAGGGAGGGCAGCTAGCTCCAGGGGACACAGACACATTCGCCCCCTCACACAATGGGCTGAATCCAGCCTTGCTACTTGCTTTAAAACACTAGAAGTGTTGCAGCCAAAAGTTGTCAAAATCTAGTCGTGAAAAACCCAACTAAAGGACTCGCATCCCAGAAGATATCTGGGGACTTCGGGCCTCTTGAAGGTAAAAAAATCCAGACATGTGTTAGCTAATGTTTCACTTAAAGTTCAAATATACCTGACACTTGAAGTGAAACAGGTCGGAGTCTATGCACCAAACCTTTAGTAAGGGCTCATTAAACTTACGCAAACAGAAACTCATACTTTTTTTTTTTCACGGCCTTATATCTTTTGAAACCCATCAGCCCCAAGAAGTCTCAAAAATGTGCTGCGGATGCTGCCCATATAACGTCACAGGGAAGGCAGCCCCCCGAAACCTCCGCTCCCACCCTGCCAAAGGATCAGTTCTCTTTCTGCTCTTCGGTCTGCGGTGGTCCCACGTACAGGCAGGGGGCAGAAAGGTGAGCAGACTACAAGCAACAGCTGTAACAGGTTACCCCTTTCCTTGAATGAGGGGAGCAGCAGCAGTTGTGCCAGTGCAGTGCTCTCCTCCCGGCCGGCACAGGGGCACAGTGGCCCGAGGCCCATGCTCAGACCACCTCCTCCTGACAGTGGCTGCTGAAAGGAAACCAGCCTTCAGCTCCTTGGGCCTCCGAACCTAAGAAAGGCTGTCATTTCACTACATTACAGTGACCGCTGGAAGGGTTACATCAAAACCTTTCATAGGCAGGCTGCAGAGAAAAGCCCATTTTTTAAGCACACAGAAACGGAGTTGCTGAGGGCCCCACAGGGAACCCACATGGGAGAAAAGTTCACATATGCATGTCCCAAATCATGAACGGATGGCCTAATCATTAGAACATCTGTCTAGTCTTGTGTCTTAATTCAGTTATCCACACAATTCAGGAAAGATCTGGGGAACTTCCCCCAGGACACCTCTGACATGGCTACCCTCTACTTGCCTGCCATTTTATGGAGTACTACACAAGGAGAGTGATCCCTTTCTCCCACCAGTCCATCACTCACATAAAAACACCGTGATATTTTACAATCACCTGGTTAACAACACTGATACAGGAGACAGCAGGAGTGCTGAAAACTGGCTACACTTTTTTAAGTTTTATGGTGCTGTTACTGAGAACAAAAGACACCTCAGTGGCAAGCAAGCAGGCTCTTGAATTCATCCAAGTTAATTTTCATTTGAGACAGAGGGAAAGCTCCCTTCCTACTTCTTTTTCCTGACTGTGCTGAACATTTAAAGCAAACCGTACTACCAATTGCAAAATCATGCCCAGTGATTGCACAGTCCATTTTCTCTCATGTCTTCTCTCTGGAGTAACGTTTATTATTCATGCTGTGGTCTGCAGCAACACTTCGATCACGGTACAAGCAACACATAAGGAAAGTAAGAGGTAGACAAAGTCCCGTATGTTTTGAAATTATGACCAGGAATCAGGTAGCCATCTCAGTATTTCTAAACACTGCATTACACTCCCTAGGATTATCCCCAAGTTATTTATCTCAAAGAGGTCAAAACTGAAAGCTCTAGAGCCTCCTCTGCTTTAAGTCTCCCTGCAGGTACTCAAGGAGCTGTGTTGTGGTTTCAGACTTTGAACTCTGCCAGTGTAAGCGGTTGTACTGTGACTTGAACCAATATGTATGCAGAGAACATGTATGACCATGGCACTCGTCTCTCCACCCAAAACACACTACACATCACCTGGGAGAAGGGAGAAACCTGAGACAAGGCTGTCCTCGGCAAGGGGGGTTGGACCATGCTAATTCAGCAAACAGAAAAGGGGAAAATAAGTGCCCGGGGGGTGGGCAAAGAAGAAACAAAAGACAACGACCATGCCTGGGAAGATTCTTCCCAAGAAAGACGATCGCACCTAGGAAGATTTTTCCCAGAAAGAACATTATGCTTGGGAAGATTCCCTTTAAGAGACACTGGAACCAGGACCGGTGATCTCTTTATCTCTGTCTTTTTCTCTGTCTTTTCATTTTGCTATCCCTCGGTTTCTCTTTTCTCTTAGAGTTGTTAAGTAACAGTTAGAGTTGTTAAGTAATGACCTTAAGTGTGACCTTAAGTACCGCTTGCCATAAGTTGTCCTATACCTGTTGTTAAGTAACACAATGCCTACCTCACCATTTGCCATAATTTGTTATATACCTAACCAGTTATCATGGACTTGCTAAGACCTATACTAACCATTCTGGGAAGCTAAAAAATGTTTCTATACGGACCTTGAGATTTATCTCACCTTAGTCTGCACCGTTGGGAATTTACGCATCTGAGGTCACTTACCCCTGCTCTTTCCTGAGAGTGGGATGTGACACACCCACTAAAAGGGAAGCAATCACTCTTTATAAACACAGTTTGAACACAAACCATTTCAAGACACTTAGGTGGAAAAAAAAAAAAAAAAAAAGGAGTTACATATGACAAAAATGCTTTTCTCTCATTTAAACTGAGCCAAGAATTGGTCACCGTAGGCTTCCTATTACAGGACTCAGATTTTATGCATAAAGGGCTAAATACTATCAGGGACACATGAATGCCAAGTAAGAGATTATTTAGCCAAATTACTTTGACAAATCATGAACAGAATCAAGGTATTAAGTTTTATTTAGAAAGAAAATAGGCCAAATAATATTCTGACAAATTCATCCACAAGCATACAATTATCCAAGACGACGACACTATCCTAGCATCTAGGTCAACTCATTCAATGAAATTAAAAGCATAATATTGCTCTGTAATTGTCTAAATTAATTTCCTGCATTCATTCACATTAGAACTTGAATGCCAGTATTCCTTATTCTTTCTTTCTGCGTGTCCCCATTTCATTTTTGTACATACAGCACCACTATATATAGACACAATAGCTGAAACCACTTGAATAACGAATTAAAGTGGGCTATACAATTATTATTTCAAATATTTTCAAAGCCTATGTCACAGACTGTGACCATCTAATATTGGTATGCATATTCCAGCACGATTATTTCCAGCTCCTCAGGACACAAGCAGGAGATGCTCAAGCAATGGGTAAAAGAAAATAGCCATACCTATACAGATTTGTATACAGCAAATTATGTATCACGGATTGTTGTCAAAGAACGCTACAGAGATCACAAACATATCATACAAAAAAAAATGTGTAAAAAAATAGATCCATCAGCTCCTGTTAAACATGAAATGTGTTCCATCTGAACTATTCCCATTTCCCTAAATCTCTCATTACTGGGAAAAAGGGTGCTACTCCATTTCTTCTACTTTTTCTTCAGAGCTTCTGCTACCAGTCACTGTCAGAATGAGGATCTAGATAGATCAGCTTGCCAATCATGCAGCAACCACAGGCAGCTATTAAACAGGCTATTTGGGGAATGGAGAGTCTTTATTCTGCTCACGCAGCATCCTAGCACAAAACACTCATTCTGCAGTCGGGGTACCTACACATCAGAGTGCCATAGTTCAATTTTTCCATAACACTGTGTTCTACTTAGTCTTTAGTAAGGAGATACACACTCACACACACACTTGTCCTCCTTGAAAACTTGTAAAGCACTACTAGCACTGGAAAACTCCTTTCCACATCCTAGTATATCAGTTTTTCTGTGTTTCAGGACTAGCCTATTCATTATATTGTGGAAGACTTGCACTGTAGCACAGAAGCGCTATCAGAAGGCTGGAACAGTACATGGGAAAAACACAATGTTTTGTAAAAGACAGGTGACTTAGAAATTAAAACATTTGTTAATGCATATACATGCAGTAATTTGTGATATGACAACATTTAATTGCAAAGATAGTCACTAACATAATAAAAAGCATCCAGCACCAGTGCAGAGTACCCCAGGAGACTGAGTTTTTTTTGTTATCATAATGGGCTCAAACTCCTTGCAGCAAGGCAGAGAGGCTGGGTGAGTGATGGCAGCTCAACCTCACTGACCTGCGCCTCCATCTGTTTCACAGAAGTTTCCAGCATCCAGTTTTTCTAGTGCTTTTACCTCTGCAGATCAAAAACTCTAGACACAGACGTTTCACCAGTGCTAATGTGAGTAAATCTGGGGATACTGGCTGGAAGAGCTTTAAGCTTCAATTTACCTTGTGTTAGAGCCCCTTGAACTGTGACCATGCAACTGAAGCAGCTCACTTTGCTATGATTTTCTTAACCTCCTGCTGCTTTTCACTCATCATGTTATGAATTAAAATCACAAGTTTTAAGACTAACTGCAATTTAACCCTCCCCTCAATTTAAATTGATTTTAAGTTTTCAACTACAAAGTAATTTTTTTTTCTATTGATAACTACTGTATACATTGACCTACAACTAAACAAAGCTTTTTTTTTTCCAAACTGAGCAGAAAGGCTGCATTACCTACACTTAAGCTCTTACTGTTTCAGTATGTAATGTGTTCCTCTGATTTTTGAGTGTTTATTTCTTAATCCAATATCACTAGTGCATTTAATAACTTCTTTTAAAAAAAATCTACATGGAGTTTTTAAACTAGCAAAGTGTACAAAAGTCATATCAAACTCTGCTTGTAATGTAAGCCAGTATGTTCACAAAACTTGAAACCAATTAACTTATCTAAAAGTAGCAATGTTAACAGTAGGTTATATCTCCAAATCCTTCAAGGTTTCCGAACTAGTATAGCATATCCTCATTTTCCTTTCCTGAGGTTAAAAAAAGAAAAAAGCTTTTTCACCTTAAGAGAATTGGTTCATTCAGTAGAAGTGAACACGTCATTGAACTAGTAAATTAAAGCGACATGGCCTGACTGTGCCTATAAGAAAAGTTGGTACTGCAGGTAAACAGATTTCAGTTCTTTAGCTAGTGAACTCCACTAGTATAATTAATGCTAGAACTCAATACATATTAATCAGTGTGTGTTCATTATATATGTTGACTACTAGAGGAAATGCTAAGTGACAGAGATGATTAAGTAGAAGACTTATAACACTCGTCAAACTGATTTTGATGGGGGGGGCTAAGCAAACAAACTTATTTTAAGGGACGTGATCTACAGACAAATTTAAAACTTTCAAAAGATCCAACCAAAAATCACCAAACACACTGCTCAAGTCACCATATCAGTGCTACCCTTTCCCTTTGCTCAGCAGTTCAGGCTGTTCTCCTCCTGTGAAGCAGCTCAGCTCTCTGCCTGTCTCCTAGGCAGCCCTCTCTCAGTCTTCCACTTCTCATCAGTCTCCCCGGTGGCATTCAGCCTATTCACATTTTCCTAGGATGCCTTCCTCCAAAAGAAGAGAAAACCAGCATTTGCTCCAGGCTTCCGGCTACTGGAGTTTTGATCAGTCTGTTTCTTTCTGCACTGAAGAAGAGCGGTAAGAACTTGCCATTCTGTAATGAAAACTTCTTATGTTAGCTTGCATTAGATTGCATACTTAATAATGACCAGTATTCCCAGATCCAATTATAAAGAAAAGCTCAGCTCTGGAGAGCTTCAGAGCCTTTAAAGACAAACGACCCAGAAATTCTCACACACACAGGAAAAAAAAAAAAAAAATCACCCCACTTGAGGTTGCAAGACTGTATTTGAATATACCCCAGTTTGCAACATCCTGGCAGCATCCACAATTTTCTGGATAATTTACCAAAAGGACCTATTTTTTTATCTGCTGCTTCAGCTGCATTAGTTCACATTCACTTAATATTACAACTGGTCTGATCTGAAAGGATGCCTGAAGAACAAGAACCACACCATCACTGAAGTACAATCTAGCACAGAGCACCATAAATGCAGTATGCTCGAAAAGAAGCATATGCAACTTTTTAAAAAAAACTTGCATTGAAGGACAGCTCAGCTTTGACATTAAAAAAAACCTCTCATTTGCATTTTCATGGTGCAGTACTACAAGAGACCACTGCAGCATCGTCAGAAGTTCCAGCCTGCCTGTCCAGATGTACTCAGTAATTACAACAGTACAAAAAACTTGTAACCAGTTTTCTTATTTCTGGATTTTAATGTTATGCAAATGAAGGAAAGAAAATATTCAGCTAAACCTCCTGCAAACAGATCTCCAGAGTTCTTTATCATCTATTAGATAAATATCTTCTTCTATAGCAAAAAGATTATGTTACTTGCTCCTGAAAAAGCAGTTACAGAAACCGTATCTTCCACAAAAAGCTTAACTAAGGAAAACACGATCTGAGCTAAGGTACACTACACATGAAATTCTCTTTGGATTTTTGTTGTTGTTCAGTTTTTGTTTTGGTTTGGGGTTTTTTGGATTGTTTTTTTGTGGTTCTGTTTGTTTTTTAAGGAAAATGACTGTATTCAAGGACCTCCAGTTGTTAAAAATGCAGCGCTATCTTTTGCTCTTAGAGAAACAGTACCTAGTAGTTAACACACACACACTTCTGAAAGTAATTTGGGAATAATACTAAAAGTTCATGCTGGGGAAGAAGGGGTTAAAAGTTGATTGCAATACAGAGATATGTGTTCTTATTTGTAGAAACATGCAATAAAGAGACACACACATATTCCTTTAAGGCATTAGAATTCCCAAAATTACTTGTACAAAACTAGGTATAAAATGGAAGACTGGATGATCACAAGTTGAGGCTTCTTGTCTCCACCTGCTAAGTACCTCAAGAACCTTCCAAATTCCTCAACTCTTCCTTACAAACTGCTGAAAAAATGTCACAGCAATATTGATAACAAAACAGAAGAGTATATCAGCAACATATTAGTACAGTTAAAAAAACCCCAAAAGTACATAACACACGTAGCAAGTAGTAAGTTTTCTGTTTATACCAGGTGAGGGGGAACTGAGCACCTCACCTGCCATGCCCCCAGCTGAGAGCCCCTTTGAACATTGTTCTTAATTCCAGAGACTGCTCAAGATACTTCTCTTGAACAGAAAGAGTCTAAGTGAATGTACTAGGTAACCCTTTTTCAGTGTTACCAAGCCATGAACAAAACTAAGAATTATTCACTCTGAAGCTTAATAACACAGTTGAATACACTTCATACCTAGGGAATGGGAGATCCGGCCAGTGTTAGCAACAACCCCTCAGTTCCGTTCAGTAGCATCCTTGCAATTATGAAAGTATAAACTAAGATATCAGAAAATCTGAGAGAGAACACACTTTAAATAATTCTCATCAAATCCCTTTATATAGATGTTTAAAGTTTGTTTAAAACAACCTTTGGAAAATGGATGATAAACTACTTAATGTTGATTTGTTTTCTCCACACCTTCTCAAACAAGGTATATTTATTCTTCAGGAGCTTCAGCTCCTGCAGTTCAACATTTTCAAAAGAAAACAAAAGGATAACTCGACCTATTACGCGCTTTTCAAGTCATTTTAAACAGCAAACGTGAACATCGTATCAGCCTAATTATTGTTTTCTTAGCAACAACGTTATTAGGTCTCCCATGTTTTTCCATAATCCATGGAAGAATAAAGACTTTTTAGTTGGGATGGAGGGGCGAGAAGCACTGAAACAAGTTTAAGACTTAAGAAATCTGCACAGAGAAAGCCTTATACAGCTTATCTATAGGTTCTGGATGAGTAGTGATTCCAGCTTGAGTGCTTCTGCTAATCAAGTAATAATGCAAAGCACTGAGCTCAGAAGAATAAAAACTCTTTGTCAAAATCCATGCACTCCTCAGTACCCACAACTCCATCTCGAAACTCACTGGCAGCTGATGCCAGAGATTAGAGGACTGGCATGAAGTATGCTGTATGACACACTGATTAACAAATCAACTGCCACATACAGCACTACACTGAACACGTCTGCTTATTCTTTTACAAGTAAAACACAGACCGCTTCTTCATCACTTCCCTAGTCAGAAACTGTGAAGCATCTGTATCAGTGCCTCCCCTCAGTTCCAGTAGCAGCTTGTACTTTAAGTCTAACCTTCACTCACGGAAAAAAAAAAACCAAAAAAAAACCCCAAAAAACCCCAAGTCACTAATTCTTCACTCTAGAATTACATGGATGCTCTACAAAAAATCTCAATAACACTCAAATAGAATAGTTTGGGCTGGAAGGGACTTTTAAAGGACATCCAGTCCAACCTCCCCTGCAATGAGCAGGGACATCTTCAACTACATCAGGTTGCTCGGAGCCCCATCCAACCTGACCTTAAATGGTTCCAGGGATGGGGCACCTACCACCTCTCTGGGCAACCTGCTCTCCCGTGTTTCACCACCCTCATTGTAAAAAATTTCTGCTTTTTATCTAGTCTAAGCCTTCTCTCTTTTAGTTTAAAGCCATTACCCTTTGTCCTATCACAACAGGCCCTGCTAAAAATTTTGTCCTCATCTTTCTTATAAGCCCCCTTGAAATACTAAAAGGCTGCAATAATGTCTCCCCGTAGCCTTCTCTTCTCCAGGCTAAATAACCCAAATTCTCTCAGCCTTTTCACACAAGAGAGGTGCTCCAGCCCTTTGATCATTTTTGTTGCCCCACTCCAACAGGTTCATGTCTTGCCTGTGCTGAGGGGTACAGAGCTGGACACAGTACTCCAGGTGGGGTCTCACCAGAGCAGAGGGGTAGAATCACCTCCTTTGACCTGCTGGCCACACTTCTTTTGATGCGGCCAAGGATATATTTGTCCTTCTGGGATGCAAGTGCACATTGCCGGCTCACGTCCCTCTTTTCATCCATCAGTACCCACAAGTCCTTCTTGGCAGGGCTGCTCTCATTCCCTTCTTCCTCCAGCCTGTACTGATAATGGGGGTTACACCACCAACCCAGGTGTGGACCTTGCACTTGGCCTTGTTGAACCTCATGGAGTTCACATGGGCTCACTTCTCAAGCCTGTTTGGGTCCTTCTGGATGGCACCCCATCCCTCAGGTGTGTCAACTGAGCTTGGTGTCATCTGCAAATGCTACTTGATCCCACTATGTCATTGATGAAGATATTAAGCAGTACTGGTCCCAAATCTTCTGATTCTTCAGGCTGTAGCTTTATTCCTGACAATTCAAAATGTCCTATTGGGTGCCATGAATGAATGAAGCCTTCACAGGAGTTATTTAAATAAGAACTACGATAACCAGAATAGTCTGAATGGTACGGATTCAGTATCAGCAGGAAGCATGCCTCGCTCCTGAAAGTTTCTATAGACCTCAAAAGAAAAGAAAAAATACTGAAGGAAAAGCAGCCCAATGTAAATATAAGAAAAATCTGTATTCTTTTTAAGAAGTCAGAAAGTGATGCGGAGAGAATTCCAGATACCTAGAAAGCTAGCAGGAACCACACTTCTCTCTTCTCAAGGCAGAAGCTTCCACACCTAGGTCGGCCCTATGAGCTGGAACCTCAGCAGGTGACTACTAACTAGACCTCTTGGCTTTAACTGAAGACAACAACAAGAGAGTAAGAAAGAAGCAATTATATGATCAAAAACCAACTGCTAATCACCACACAAGCCATTCTTGAAAGGGTCAGAGGTGGAACAGTGACAGTAAAAGTTAAATTTTAGAACTATTACATTACTTTGTATTTCTGGATTCAAGAGGTATGGTGTACAAGCAATAGCAGAGCTGCTGCCATTCCTCTGGATAACGGAGAGCGCAAGGAAAACTGCTGGAGCAGTAAAGTTATGAGAGAGTTTGTTGTTTACTTTTAGCAGCTTTTTTGCACTATGCCATTTAAAATATTTCGAAGTCTGAATCAAATACTTCGCCTTTTAATAACTCTGGTTACACTTGGTCAAACCAAGATTAATATCTTTTTTTTTTTTTAAATCAGGTAACTCAGCAGTTATTTCTATTCAAGTACGTCACTTTTTCTGACTATACTATGGTCTAGATCTCACTTGTACGTAGCAGGTATAATGCAGACAACTGCAATACATGCCAATGTGAATTCTCAAATTTCTGATGTGAAAATAAGCCATTACGTGTTGTCCAGTCATTTCTTGAAATGGGNTGTTCCTGACTCAGCACAGGAAGAACAAAGCCAGAATTTTCTCTTTAGGCGCATCAAGCCAAAGTTAATGAAGCTGCATTTTGAATTTTCATGGAAAACATGCAGTTTGGGAAACACAGTGACAACTATCAACCAGTCACAGAATGCTGACATGCAAATTGCTATTCCCAGTCACTAAATATATCAAAAATATTGAATATATTTAAGCAGTAGTCTAGAACTGGGATTTCTTGTCTCCATTAGAATATAATTTTAAAAGCCCAAATGTGTTAATATACATGGCCTGAAAAATTGGCAAAAGAGTTCTGCCCTCAATACCTCCACACTCAGTCTTTGCCCGATTACTTTTTTCGATACAAGTTCTACTTGCTACAAATAAGGAGTATAAATTTATGAAATCAACAATAATTAATGTTTGATCAGACAATTTTGAATCAAATTTCAGTGGGGTAAAGGATAAATCTTTTCACAAACATTTAATGCAGAAGAACTATAAATTCTAGTCTATATTTTTAAAGCTCTTTTGCTTAGAGTGACTGGGTTTGCCTCTAAAAGTTTAGTTTACAAGTTATTTGCAGGTTTACTTTCACATAGTCTGATCAGTCATACACGTTGATCAGGCAGCTTGGGAGGAGCACAGTTCTTACCTGCTGAGCCTGTACTTCAAAACTTTTGCTAAGGAGTTTACACATATGCTTTAACCAGTAACTGCAGTATCAGATTTTTAAGATTAGGAGCTGATAGCAAAAATGTTTTAGAAGGGACCTTGCACACTTGTCAGTTACTGAAAGGAAATGTTGTGCTTAGAAAAGCGTTAAGATATTTCAGAGAAAATAAGACTGAATTTCTTTGCCTGCCATGGGATTTACAGAATCAGAGGTACACTAGTACTTTCAGTACTACGCATTATTTCAGCTTCCAGCCAGATATTAACCATCCAAAGAAGCAGCCATTCATAAACAGAAACATCAGATTCTCCAGGTGCGAACAAATACTGCAAAGCTTGCAGCAATCAAGTCCAATGACAATGCTAGTTAAAGCTAGAGTTAGCAGGCAATGAAAACAAAAATCGAAAAAATATCCAACTGTTCATGGAGAGACAAGTCAGCCCCCTTAAATTTTTTTTGCGGGAAGTCACGGATCACATGGATCAGAACAATTTTGTTTTCTCCTTAAATTTCAAAAAGGCTTTCAATAGTGTTCTGCTGAGCTCTCTAAAATTAAACTAAGCTGCCATCAGAAGTGTCTGCCCTCTCATGGATTAAGAATTTATTTTAAAAACTCGGAAACAGAAGAAGGAACAATGAAAGTCAACCGTGGGAGTTCCACATGATTCTGTGATATCACAGACGTAAGTCATTCTATTTATTAGTGATCTGAAAAAGAAAGTGAGGAGGAAGTAGACAAGTTCCTACACCAAAGGACTTGCCATTTAAGACTAGCACAGAAGTCTAAAGGATCTCATGAACTTGAAGAGTGATAAAATATCATGAAATAAATTGTTGCTAAATGTCAAATGATGCAACCAAGGAAAAATTACTCCTAAATGAGCACAACAATGCGCTAATCTACCCAGTAATTTGAAGGAACAAGCTCTCTGAGCTCTCGTAAGTATGTCCTGTAACATCAGCTCAGTAATCACAGTCAAAAGCCAAACTAAATACAAGAAATTATTAGGAAAAGAGCACCAAACAATGTCCCTGGAGAAGTTTACAGTGCACCTGCACCCTGTACTCAGAACAACTCTGCTCTCCTCTGCCCCCATGCAGAAAGAATTAGAAGGTACAGACGGAGTAACAAAAATTACCAAATGTGTCACTGACCCACTGGAATAAGGGTACTGTGGGTACACAAGTAGAATGGAAGAAATCAACAGAGAATATGTATATATTCACCTTTATATCTCTTACATTTATATATATAAAAACACTGTGGCTGGTTAAACTGTGAAACTCCTTGCTATCGAAGGTTGCAGATGACAGAATTTAAATGGTTTAAAAATAATCAGACAAGCTGACCAGTGTGGAAGATGCAGTGCAAAGTGAGTAAGCAGAAAATATACTGCCAAGGAAGCGGTTAGGCTAGACACTTCCTGGGCTGGAGACGTCCACAGACTTAGGGACTGCTATCAGAAAGCATCTTAGGAAGTATGTTCATCAGTATGTTCACTCTGATCTGACAGTCTTCCCTAGAGCATCTGCTGCTAGCCACTAACCACAACAAAATACTAGGCTAGATAATTTCATTCTGATCCAGTACAGCAGTTCTTGCACATGGTATTGGTCTAATTTGTTATGAAGTTCCACACTCTTAGAAACATAAAAGGAAGGGGAAAAGAACCAATAATACATATCACCGAGTTTGATTGGGTTTGGACACTGGATTTCTTCCACATCTTTTTATTATTTCCTATCCCTAGAGCCAACTTCAACATTTTTATAAACACACTTTCACAACTACAACTTGGTTGAGCAATTAGAAGCATGAACAGTTAGTTATCTACCTAGCACCTGCTACACACAAGAAAGTGAAAGAACTGTACCACACAGAAAAGACAGTGCAAATATGAAGACTTCCATGTTTAACTTAAATCAAGAAAAGTTCTCCCTCCGTAACTTCATTAGAATTCCTGAAGCTGGTTACCAGCAGTCAGGCAACAGATACACACATCGTGAAGTTTCTCAGCTCTTTGCAGAAGCACATCTGGAAACTATGTTGAACTGGTGAGAAATATTCCCCAATTTTGATCAACAAAAGCTATCAGAAGCTAATTTAGTGTTACAAATCTCTGCACCTTAGAGGTAACTATGTATATACTGCATGAGCAGATTCACAGCTGCACCATTTTTATTTTCACACTATAGGTACTACTTGAAGTTCCCAGAATTCACTGCTGCCTAGTGAAGCTTTCAGCTACAAGTCTTTAAAGGCATCACAAGCGGATCTACAGCAAAAAGTATTTCTGTGTTCAGTGATACCAGCTGGTGGATGGATGGAGAAACACTTAGTCATAGCACTGAGATCCTGTCTGTAACTAGGCTTTCCTAGACTCTCGTAACAAAACTGAGGAAGACATTAGTTGGATCGATTTAATCTACTTGTAGAGCTGTTTCTGTAGTATGGCTTGAACAACCCTACACGCACACACACAAGAAAAGCTATAACCCAGGTCCAAAGCTTCAGCATTCACAGAAGAGACTAACTCACCTACTGCAGACATCACTTGGAACAAACTGTTTGCAAACACACTATTTTTTGTTTGTTTACTTGTTATTATAAATAAAACTTAGTTTCTTGACACAGCAATATCTCAAATAACCACATCCAAGTACCTCAGACCTCCTAATATACTACAACTTAATACATAGTTGTAGTGGCAGCCACAACTGAAACCTTAACCATTTGAAGAAAAAAAGAAGGAATACATCTACAGTCAGTAGACTTCAGGGCCTCACAAATGCCTGGTGAGACGGACTCTCTTCTGATGTCTTTCACACTGGTGCTGTTCCTTCTCTTTAGAAAATGGCTTTCAACAGCAGAGAGAGTACAGTTTTAATCGGAAGAGTGACTGAAGTAAATTCTGGAAAAGAGCAGCATCAAAATACACAGAGCTCAGAGCTGCAAAGACTTACAGGTACTAGGAACACGCACATGGGAAATGTGAAGGGAAAAACAGTTTGAGCAGCCTCCAGGAGCGTCCCTGTTTATCACCTGGTAGCAAGCCTTATCACATCAAGACTCCCACTAGGTGGAGAAAGATCATCCTCAAACATTTTCTGCTTGTATCCTCTCAGCTGGACAATATAATCAGGAGTTCAAATCCTCTCATTTTCACTTTGCCTTGAATAAGGTATCTGGGAAGAAAATTAATCAATTATATATTTTTTCAGATTGAGAGTTCAAACCCACTTCTGCCAATAATTTAGGGCTGGGTTTTACAGTAATGCTATACTTAGAAGTAAACTGCAGGCAAGCTACAAGAGCCCGTACCCTAGTCATCCCTCTGGTTCACTGTCAGAGTAAGCTTGTCCTCACTGTATTCAGCCCTCATAGGTATAAAACAGAGAAAGCAGGCTGCCATGGATTAAAATAGACTACCCAAACCTTTAGGATCCGAAGCGCACGGAAGACTTCATGATGGACCAAAACGCCACAGAAAAGACTTTATAGGAGTTCTGCTGTAATGGGAAGAATGGCAGAAGCACAGAGTAGATCCTCGAATCAGCATCAGTAGGCACAAACAGTCATCACATGCAACTTGAGCAGGTTCAGAGAAAGCACGTTATCTCTCCAGCAAGAGCAAGCATCCCAGAGAGGCCAGTATCACAACAAAGAAGCATGAAGAAATTCTTCACTTTTTCTGGTGATGAACAAACATTACCAGTACCTAAAGCAGGTCTATGGGAAAGATGAGGAGGGACACTTTACTCGGGAGTGGAGTGATAGGATGATGGGTAATGGTTTTAAACTGAAAGAGGGGAGATTTAGATTAGATATTAGGAAGAGATTCTTTACTGGGAGGGTGGTGAGACAGTGGAACAGGTTGCCCAGAGAAAGTTGTGGATGCCCCGTCCCTGGAAATGTTCAAGGCCAGGCTGGATGGGGCTTTGAGCAGCCTGGTCTAGTGGGAGATGTCCCTGCCCATGGCAGGGGGGTTGGAACTAAACGATCTTTAAGGTCCCTTCCAACCCAAAGCATTCGATGAAACATACAACAATAACAACCAGGAATTGGAGGTAAGTCTCTAGAAAGATATTCACACAGCCAGCACACAAGCATCTGATCATCTTTACAAATCTGGTCACATCACAGGAATTTGAGAA
Source organism: Rynchops niger (assembly GCA_013400035.1). NCBI lineage: Eukaryota > Metazoa > Chordata > Aves > Charadriiformes > Laridae > Rynchops > Rynchops niger. Next base: position 89,260 of record VXBH01002135.1, read on the forward strand.
AAGCCTAAGTTCCTTTGGAAGAAAAACATGAATCACAGCCCAGAGCTGCGACTCTTAAGAGCTAATTCAATGTGTTCCAAAACTTTTCATTTACAAGAAAATCCTGTAGAAAAATACCACAGAATTTCTCCAACAAGAGAAGTCAGCATATAAGAATTTTGTTTTAACATTTAAAAGGCTGCAGTTAGCCTCACCAGCTAAATGGCACCTTGCATCAAGGTAAGGTCTTTTCCTTGCCTTCCCACAATGCACCTGTATTGTGAAATAGCAACATTAAACCTTGGAAGTCAGACATATCACCCTGAGCAGCAGGCTGTTTGCATAGTTTGTTTTACAGAACAATCAGTCACTTCTAAACAAGGTCCATTGTGCTCAACCACTGCGTTAGACATAAAGGAGACATAATACTTATGTCTCCAGACTCTGACTTGCAGAAGGGGAATTCAGAGGGCTGGTGCTAACAAAAAACGCTGAGGGGACTGTAGTAACACTCACTTCATCTCACAAGAAAACACCATGGGTTTTCCCTGAGATAGGGCTACACAGAATTTCAAGAGCAAAGGAAGACAAGCATTTGCTTGTAAGAACATATTCTCAATGGTCATTGAATGACTAGGCTGCTATTGAAGCAATTACTATTTGAAACTACAACAGAAATCTTGTGCCAATGTGCCACAGCCCTTGTATCCAGGGTCAACTTTCAGACTACATTAGCAAGTATGTTCTATCCCTGGAAGATCTGCAACACATCCCCTAATTGTATTAGAGACTGGTGCAAGTACACTTAGAAGGCTGAATGTTTAGATCTCAGTAAAATCTGAATGCACTTGTAAAATATTTCTTACCTTTCTACAAATTAAGCTGAATGAGTTTGCCTTCGCTAGAAGTTGATATCCTTGCCTTTGCAAAATACAGTATACTGCACTAAGGTTTCACACCATCTAAGCTAGTATGATTAAAGATTGTGGAAACATCAAAGAAAGCAAGCAGGGGGAAAGAAACAAACACCCACCCACAAACCAAAAACCTAAAACCTAGTATGCCATCACGACTTCTCTGAAAAGCTATAATACCCTCTGAAAATCCTTGGCTTGATTATCACTTCCCTTTTTCGCCCTATGGGAAGGTGCACAAGAAGAAACACAGCTATCTTCCACTGGTAACGGTGTGAGGGTTTTTTGTTTGGGGCCAGAGAGGTTAGTGTCTCAAATCAGGAAAGGAATTTCTCAGACTGTACCCTTATATTGGCTCCAAGTTTCTCCATTCTCAGAGACAACTTAAAAAAAACCCTGTTTGTTGTGATCTATTCCAGTGCCAGACTCTGAATGGCCAGCCCAGTGACAATCACCAAAGTCCTCAGTGCAAACCAGTGCCAGAAGCATCGCGGTCGTCTCTAGATAAAAAGTCAGGAACAGAAATTCAAGAGAAGTCTCAAAGTAGTACATCTAGAAGATTAAACACAGTAAGAACATCTAAGTTTCTTGATCAGTATGGCAGTCCATCATAAGCCTTTGAGCGGGATGCTCCTTTTTCTTTCAAGACACTGGCCATGAGCAACAGGCCTCTATAGTCTCAGGGACACTCTCCTAGCATTCCTTCCAGAGAAGCTGAACCCATACAAAAACATATCAAAAGCAGGCCATCAAGAAATAAAGTTACAAGCTGCAGGTATTTCTTTTAAAAATAAAATAAAAAATAAGTATCAGGTGCTTTATTCTGAAAGTCATTATCATTGCACAGCAATCTGAACAAGCAATATACTCCAAACAAGCCTCACACTAAAAGTAGCCATATAACATACCACACACATCTGAACAGTAATTCCTGAATTCATGCGAGAGAACCAGGAAGTGGTTGCGTCATTACTTTTGCTTATTCTTTTAGTGGCCCAGGCCAAGTACAGTAGCTCCTCCAGACAGAGCTGTTCTGCATGTCCAGACTCGCATACAAGACCCATGAGAACATAATCCACCATGCATCAGAAGAATATCCTTTTCCCTTGCTCATGTATTTGAGATGTGTTGTTATTGACTCTTAACCTTCAGTTTTCAGAGTTCAACCATTTATGACCACTCTCCTGATAATGTCATTCTCTTTTCATTAGGACTTTCCACTTAAATAAGCTTTATGATATTTGAGTCTTGGACGTTAACTACAGCGTTTCTTGCATATATCCTAAAACTGATTCTCAAAAAAACAGCTAACACTTCTTCAGAGAAAAATCATTTGCAAATCCAATTTTAAAAGGGAAAATGGCTAACATCCATGGCTATTATAAACAGCTACATACCCCCAGCTAATCAAGATATTTGAAATATTAATATGTAAATAAACCTACATCAGCTCAGCAGTTGCATTCATCAAGAAAAATAATCCACTCAGTCTATTGTTTTACTGTTCAGAATCTCTAGGGTCTCAGCATCAGGAGGCCAAGTAAGAATGAAGCAGAATGAAATACAAATGTATGCTTTTTACATTTATGTTTATATTTATTAACTACAGGACAGACAGCACTAGCTGGTATCTGACATGCCGTATTTGTTTTAGGAGAACAGTTAAGCACGAAGCTTAATTTGATGAGAAATAGTCTTCCAAGACTAGTCTTAAAAGCACAGAAGCTGCATTTGAAATGTGTGTGCAGAAATAAGAAAATAAAACAATGGGTCATATTGCACTGCCACTTTTGTGTGGGCTAGTGTGTGATTACGAACCTATAATAGAAACTTTACAGGGTGGTTTAGTCTTCATCTGCAAGGTGGTGAATAGTAATTAAGTGTTTTAAAGAGCAACCAGAAAACCCTTATTAGTGTTCCTACATCAGAGTGGAGTGGTTTCACTGCCTCTCATAGAAATGTCCACTTTCAAAATAATGCTAAGTCACCACACCAGAGACTTACTCCCTGGTTTTTAAAAAGATATTTCTCAACATTTATCTAGTAAACAGCGTAATTATAGAAGCATCTTTCCTGGAGCCTTGGGAGAGGGAGGGGGGTATCATATTATTCAGGGACATAGCACCTAGGTTATCTGCTCCCTGACAAGTGCTGTAGCCACCTCACAAGAAAGACTACGCATTACAAAATTCCAAGTTCTTTTAATGCCCATCTGCATAAGGGCCAGATCCATACAGTAAAGAAGAGGGTGTAAAATAACCTGTACAGACCACAACACCATATACAGTAAGTATCTTTGCTCCTCTGACTCAATAAAATAAGACAGATTTTATCTGCTTTTTAAGAAGGGACATTTGTCTTTGAAAAGCAGGTTAGTGTTTTCTCCTCGGCTACTTTAACAGAAAAGGCTTGTGATAAATGTTGTGCATACAGATAGGTAAATCAGATTTTATCAAGAGTTTTAGTTGATAACAACACACTTAGAAAGACACAGGTAGTTCAGATTGCCCATAAAGCATTAACAGGGCAATACTTAGCTAACCATGAACAGTCAGAGTGAATATATGGCACGTTTGGTTTTATGGGTTTTCTCCCCAGCTCCCCATTTTTTTCCCCATTCTGTTTATTAAAACTTGGTTACATATGCACGTCTCAACGACATCAGCATTCCCAAATTCATGCTAAAACGTCAGTCGGCTAAATTTCCAGTTCTTATCCAAACAGCAAACCTTTGGAAAGGGATGAAGTATTCCTGCTGCTGGTGGAACGTCAGCAACTCGGTTCCCAGCCCCTCTGGAAGGAAATGCTCACTGGGTGGAGTAGGTAGTGCAGAGAAGAAATCCAAAGTCAGAGTAATAGAAAAGTAACATCCTCTCCCAGAAGGAGGAAGCCTGGCGATGTCAGCGGCACAGACATGCTTCCCACTGCCCCATTACTGAGGGTTACAGATTACAGCAGCTGCCTTCCCTGCAAGGCAAGAGCTCCAAACTGAATTCACATTATTTCTTCCCTGCAAGGAGGCCCAAGGTAAAGTACTACTTTCCAGAAATCATCTTTCAATAATTACTCAAGTTTAGTTTTTTAACTTCGTTCATATGAAAATAGTTTCAATGAAAGCCTGAAAACTGTTCTAAGCCCTTTTGGAGGGACATCTACAGCCACAGGGTTTTTAATTTCATGAGACACAGGGCTATGCACAAGACTAAGAATGCTAGAGCACACAGAGTATTCTCTCCAGGTTAAGATCATAGACAGCATATAAAATAGCATAAGATATCACCACACAGAATTAACCTTTTCAACATGAACTCACAAGTCGCTTTGTTACACCTGAACGCAGAGGTATCAACACCAAAGACAAAGCATGTGCCTACAGCAGCTTTTGTTAAACAGCAGGACACGCATCAAGGACAGCCACAAGAAGATAAGAATGAGCATGGAGGGAAAGAAACCTCGCCTTCATTCTAGCTCTGCGCACCTTTGCGGAGTCCTGAGGCTGCCAAAGATGGAGAAGCCACATCCTTGTGCCTCACATACACTCCTGCACTCAGCCTACTCCAAAGCAGCCACAAGGTTTATAGGCTGAGATTGTATCTTTTATTAGACCAACACATATAATGACCTGGTCTAACATGAGATACTATCTCTACATCCAGGAAGATACCACCTCTTCATCCCCCATCTTGCACAAGGGGACAGGATGACAGAACCTGACACTTCCAAAATTCCATAATTATTGACTGATATGTTATAAATAGGCTCTTTAATATTTGCAGCACTTGATCCCAAGTTCTAATGTCCCAAATTTTCATCAGAACTAAACAGAAGTTTGTTAAATTCGTTTAAAAATTGTTCTTGGGTTACGTATAAGGATTAAAATTAATAGTCATTTACCCTGCTATTCTCAGTGAACAGCAAGAGGAGAAGCTTGGTTATTTTGACAATAAATTAATAAAGACCAACTATGGCATAGCAGAGGAAAACAAGGGCTACACTTGGTGCGGGGGGGGATAGAAGACATCTTTAAGATACTCTTAGAACAAAAACACATCAGAAGTTACCCACTGTACCAAAGTCTTTTCAGACAAGGTAGAAGAAAAATAGAGCCTTCAGCATACTATATCTGTGCAGTAAAATAAGCATCTTGTATGAGTTTGAAAGGGATCAAAAATCCCTAAAGTATCTATTTATACAGTCATCATACGGTGTCTGTAACAGGCAGCATTATGGTTGCTGAACATCCAGACTATATTTGCTTCCTATTTAAATGTATTTACAAATCTTTTGTTTAGTCTTTTCTTACAGTTCAATACAAATTTGGGGTAAAGGTGGAAAAATTAATTACATATGGATCTGTAAGTAACGCCACGTATTTTAGGTGAAACTGCAGTCATGTACTGCTAGAATTTGTTATCACAACACACTTCGCCGAGAAAAAAAAAAATTGTGACACATGTTTAAACTGAAAAAAGCTTGGGGTTTACTGCTCTCCACAAAACATAAAAACTCTGCTTCTCAACTTTTTTCAACCTTTATAAGGCATTTTGTTTTCCAAAATGGTTCTCTCGTACTAACTATCTATAAAAGGATTGTGAAGCAGAATCACTTATACAGCGGAAGTTTTCCCCCTCTACCCTTCAAAAATCTTAGTGAAGATAAACATTACACTTCCATTTTAGATGGAGAAAGACAGTATTATTTAAATTTTATTTTCCATATGTCTAGCAACAGTCAAAGTATCAAGTGTAATTCACTGATAAATTATATAAGAGGCAAACTGCAACAACCCACAAAAACAGAAAAAGGTGCCGTTATGTTCAACGTTTCCAAGAAAAAATAGAAAGTCATACATTTAAGTGAAGAGCCTGTCCATCTTCTCTGCTCTTCTTAGAGAATGCCAAAATTATGTTGTTTGCAGAGCACTACATCTCTCCAGCAGTCACTGAATATTTCAGAACTCTGACCTTTTAACTGTCATCCAGATCTAGTTCAGGGTTAGTGGTGACCGCAACATGTAAACTACTCATTACACCTATCAGCTAGAGTCCAGGTCTCCAGTACCCACAGTACTCTAGTTTGTCCATACCATACTAAGTTGCCAGTTGTGGGGAAAAGGCAAAAAAAGGTCAACCTGAAGGAATAACTACCTTCTCATTCCTCCAAGCCAGAATTAAGGTACACTTTTATGATTATTTATATTACTCCTGCTAAACTTGTTTGACTGAAAGAGCTGAAGAATATTACTGGACACACAAGAAGTTCTCTCAAACACCTTCTTTCTTTATGGCATTCTGTAAAGGTATTGGATAGTTTACAAAAAAAACTGTATTAGTTCATCAGTCCCTAACTAGTTTTAGTTTGCAAATGCCATTAAGCCATCACAAGTCTTAGTATATAAGAGTCAAACCAGTAAGAATTATTGTCCAGTGTTTTGTTTTTAAAGGAAATACAAGTACTAAGATGCTAAAAAATTATGTGTCTTTCAGCTTTCATCTAACAGCAATATTAACATAACAAAGGGTTAGTTTAAAAATACTTTTCTAATTATCCAAACAAAATTCCCAAGCTTGAGAAAGAATACTTGTAAAATCTAGACTAACTAGTGTAACGGACACTATCCATATGTACAATGCAAAGATTAAGAAAATAAGTTTTGAGTGCTAGGACCAGATTTCCTTCATTGCCTGCATTCTCCCAGGGGACACTGCAGACACTATGAACAACCATAACAATTTCAACACCTAATTTTATATTTCATTCGGGACTCTATTCCTAATCCTGTTGATCACTAGCAAGCTACCTAAAGGTCTTAAGTTTAAGCAGCAAATTGAGAATTTAAGTTCTGCCACAGGACAAATTATAGTGTACTTGCAGTTACAAGTTGCAGAAGTTATTCTTGATCATCTGCTATAAAATTGTGCCTTTTAGCCAACAGTAGTGAAGTTGGTTTCTCCTACTTTTTGCAAAGACACAACTACAGCAATGAGCATTTAGCCACACACAATGCTGTTACTATTCCTGAGGCTTTGAACAGAAGTATCTAGCCCAAAGGATAAACGAAAAGAAAAACCTTACAGGAGAGAGAGGAAGAAAAAAAACCCACAAAAAAAATCAACCACATACACAACCTACCCCAACTTCAATACTAAACCAACTTCTATTCCAAAGCATTCACAGACTGACTACTGTTGCGGAAGTGCAATGTCTGTACCTGCAGTACCATGGACAGTGTATGGAAAAGTTCTATCCCTTCTAAGAATTTCATCACCGAGTTTTTAAGCAAACAGCTCAAACTTTAAGAAAAAAAAAAACTTGACAGTGCAAGAGATTCAGCAATCTACATCCATAAGCTTCAGTGTTTACGTCAAGGAGTACCTTTAAGTTTAAGAACTTTCTTGCATTTCCTGAACCGCACTATCTCCATTAAGGCTTTTAATATAGGCCCATTACTGACACTTACTTTCAAGCTCTAACATGGACAACTTTATATTTATGAAGTTGAGGATTTGTACATTTTTTGGTAGAGACAGAATAATTCCAGTTGGAAAGGATCTCTAGGGTTCTCTGGTCAAGTTCCTGCTCAAAGCAAGGTCAGCAAGATCAGTCTAGATTACTCAGTTAGGCATTAAAGCATACCCAGTTGGGCATTAAAACATACAAGGATGAACACTGTAGAACCTCTTTCACCTGTCCCAATGATTGTCTCACTACATGGTGAAATACGTTCTTCTTAAATGCAGTCTCTTGTCTGCCTTCCACACACTGCTATAGAATCTTGCTCGGTATTCTCAATAGCCTCTCCACAGGTACCAGAAGGTTACTATCAGTTCCCCCTTGCTTCCCAAAGCCGTCTCTTCTCCAGGCTGAAGAGCCATTTCCCTAGCAATCGATTAAAATTTTGAACTGTTACTTTCACGTGCATCTACTAGACTTAAAGTCTTCCATTACAGTGTAAAGTTTTGATTCAGAGTGGCTTTTGATCTTAATCGCTGCACTTCCTCAGATACAACAGCAGAAGGTAAGACCTCATACTAAAACCTGTTCTTGTACAAGCTGAAATGAGTTATACACTGCCTTTCTAGGCTGACTATAATCCCTCTCTGGGGCATACCTCAACTCTAAACAGAGAGCATCTCCTGTTCAGCCTGTAACTCTATTTATAAATGACAATTAGAGTTATGGAAGAATTTCTTAAAAAACCAAACACACAATCAAAAAACAACACACCACATAGTTTAATGACAGTTGTGCTGTGTAGAGCAAAAGTTTTGCAGGCTTATACGCATATATACACTTGGATACACAGAAAGAAGTAAAGATGCCCTGAACTGAAAGGGAAGGAAAAAAAACCCATCTCCTCAAAGTATGCAGATTAGAAATATACCAGGAAGAAGAATAAGAGTACATAACTAGGGCTGCTGTCTAAACCATTAACTTTCTTCTATAACAACTTAAAGACATTAACAAAGAAGCCACAAGCACTCCAGCATGCAAAATAAATTTCTGGTAAGGCATAGTGCCCTACTGACAATTACAACCAAAAGTTTCTGTAGCAGTTTTCCAAATCTTCCATCCAGTTCTATGAAGTTACTTATTAAGTAATGACAAGATATTTCAGGAAAGTATCAGCTCTTCAGACATAGACACTCGCTCTTCGGTGAAGCAAGTAACATCAAGAATTGTTAACTACTGGAAAATTCATGTCATGACTAGTCAGTCAATGAATCCCGGAGACAGAAGGGGAAAGAGCGGAGGAGAAGTATCCAAACATTTACTTCAGGCTTCCCAGCAATAATTGAGATGTGTCCCAGTCCCTTTTTCCTCAAAATAAAGGTAGTGGGGGGGTGAGGAGGCTACAGATACTGGAAGAAACAGTGATGCTTTTTAAACAGAGAAAAAAAAAAGGAATCTTTTCTACAGATCTCTACACCTCTCTGGAAAACCCACATCCTTCCTTTCATTCCCAGCTGAAGGGGAGCAAATAGACAAAGGTCTGGTACTGCCCATCCAGCCTCTTTTTTTAAAAAAGATACCAACAAATAAATTAAATCCTTGCCCCTGCTTAAAAAAAAGTCTTCAGAATCCTTGAGAAGCCACTAAGAATCACACAGGAGCAGGAGGATTTGGTCAGTCTCTTCAACCTTGTCCTAAAACTTGGGAAACAGCACAGTCACCACCCCCAGATTCACTTTTAGCCATTCACACTTTTAATACCTTTACAGCCACAAGAGATGGAAAGAAAGGAAACTTGACTTTTACAAAAGGCAACAACACCCATCTCTCACCAAAGGAGTAGCCAAGTCAGTTTAAGCCACAGCTGAATGAACGCTTAACAATATGGAGATAGACTATTAGTTGAATAACTACCTGCAGCCACCAGCATAAGACAGACATGGAACTGCTGAAGCAGGTCCAGAGGAGGGCCACAAAGCTGACCCGAGGGCCGGAGCACCTCTCCTATGAAGACAGACTGAGACAGTTGGGGTTGTTCAGCCTGGAGAAGAGAAGGCTCCAGGCAGACCTTACAGCAGCCTTCAAGTTCTTAAAGGAGGCCTACAGGAAGGATGGGGAGGGACTCTTTATCAGGGAGTGTAGTGATAAGAGGAGGGGTAACAGTTTTAAACTGAAAGAGGGTAGATTAGATACTAGGAAAAAAAAAATTCTTTACTGTGAGGGTGGTGAGACAGCGGAACAGGCTGCCCAGAGAAACTATGGATGCCCCATCCCTGGAAGTGTTCAAGGCCGGCCTGGATGCGGCTTTGAGCAACCAGGTCTACTGGAAGGTGGCCCTGACCATGGCAGGGGGGTTGGAACTGGATGGATTGGAAGGTCCCTTCCAACCAAAACCATTCTATGATTCTATGAACTTGCCAATGCTTTCCACTTTAAATCTAAGGCAACACTGCAATACATCAGAACTTAATTGCATTCAGGCAGTGCTTAAGGCAGAAAACCAAAATACTAGAAAATAAGTAGTAACATTTTAAAGTAGAAACACTTAAGTAGTAAACTTCAATGAATGGAATAGATCTATCGACTATAATGAAATTAGAGTGTGCTTGAACCACAGAACCAGGCCTCCATTTGCAATATTAGGTGCAAAAATTTAATTTTATTTAAAACAATTCCCTAGCATAATGACTGCCATTGCACAATATAACAATTTTATTGTGTAAATCAACACGGTACAGTGGAACTGTAAAGTTACACTGGAAGTTTAATATATATGAGCCCGTCTCTACTTTAAAGGGACATTAACATCTACGCTGAGGCACTTACACTTAAAATTTTTCAAGGGTGCACAAGCAAATAAGCATTAGCCCCTGTGGCTAGTAACTGCAAAGCCTGATGGAAAAAATACATGAGTGAAGCACTTCAGCTTTCCTGATGTATATCTGGAAAGTAAAGTTCACTGCAACTATAGCACACATCCTGCGTCCAAATTTGCAGCACTATCAGGAAGTAGGTGTAAATTAGGCCTCTGGCTTATTTCATGGTTTATGCTGAAAATGGCAAAGGGTGAAGCTGCTCTAAAATCTGGAGTTCTGTAACAAATAATTCAAGAAATAAAGTATCTCTTTTAATAATTTAGAAAACAGTTGGATAAAACAAAGCACTATCTAATTAAAATGCAGTATCAAATAAACCCAGTGATCTATGCGTTCTATTGCCTGAAGAAAAACATTGACTCAGAGTTCAGTTTAAGTATGGAAAATAAGAATACTGTGCTTAGGACACTGTCTGCTTGGGACAGACAAGAGCAGAATGCTACTTCAAAAAGATTCACTGACATCTGAGTCAACAGAAAATAGAACAAATGTCTACCATGTCAGAGCGCCACTCACTCACACTTTGGGATTACTGCTGGCTTCTAAAGAGAATACTTAGAATTTTACTTCATGGGGAAAAAGAACAAAAAAACCCCACAAACACAGAACTGGAAAACAGAACAACAAAAAACCTAGATCTCTCGCCTATGCTCACTTTTTTCTGGGTTGTACTTCAGAATCTTACACACCCTAAGACATTGCTGGGACAAGACGACAAAGTATCAGGAACTGCAGGGTTAAATTCACTTCGGAAGTAGCCACTCCATTCACTCTCTACTACTTCAGCATACACTGTAGTTTCCCATAAAATATACCTTTCAAAAGGTGGAAGATTACACTTAATTCAGTATTTGTTAGCCAACAAGACTTCCACCACAATAAAAACCAGTACAAAGCAGAGCTCAGATCTACAAGCCTAAGTATTTCAGGCAACAACTCTCAGAAATTACTGATTATGGTTCACTTTTATCAGACAGAAATAAGGATATGAAATTCTAAAATCTACACAAATGAAGATAAAGGTGGAAACTACAATCACAAGACTGTCCCAAGGGTAAAAGCTACATAACAAGGAAGTAAACTCCATTCCTTCAGGGCAGAAATTAGGGATGACCTTAAATTATTCAAAAGTTCATTTATTATACCTAAATACAGGAGTTTAAAGACTCCATATAAGAATCTTGCATCACAGCCTTCAAGTGAAGGTTGCATCCCCCAAGAGGATAGAAAGTTTTAAGGATTCACAAATTAAGAACAACAAGGTATAACCACTTCCACATACTCAAGTCTAAAACTTGTCAAAATAAGCGGCAGCATTACCGTAGACATCCGTTTTGTATTTGAAAAAAAAAAAAAGTTTTATTTCAAAAAGCAAACCAGAGTTCAAATGTTTAACACAGAAACACAGGAAAACTTCAGAGGATGGAAGAATCCCTGCATCACTCACTCCACATACCTGCTAGAAATCCAGAGAGGTAGTTGTTTTATGCAATATTCACTGGCATCGTTAAGTCCCAACTCCCACATATCTGCTACACAAGCTGCAATCTTCTGCTTCTACTTTTCAGGGAAATACATATTTGTTACTAAACAACAAAACTGAGAAAGATCAAAACCTGCATTCAGGGAAGAACCTTTATCTCAATGGGGAACAGAACATACAACTGCTTGAAGATAACCTATGTGCTGTAGTAAACAAATTCTAGAGACAGTTACATACAAAGCAATTGTCTTAAAAGAAAAAAAAAAAAGGAAGGGAGCACATTAAGAAGTATCCTGGGCAGAAACGGAAAACTAATTTAGTATTCGCAAAAGAAACAATCCAATAAAATACTCAAAAGCAGAGCATCAGCTTCCACAAACTTAAGGAGGATGTGTAATATTGGTTTTAGATAAATGCCTTCTACTGCTACCTCAGATATATGGAGCTGCATTAACTCAGGCAGGTGAAGTTAGAGTCATTTGATACATACAAAAGCACTGAATTAAATCCCAAATAAATAATCTGTCAGACTATGACAAACATATGTTATAAAAAGCACAGAAGTTCAAACCGTCAGCAAATGCACCTGCCCAACATATCCTTTAACTTTTTAACACTAACAGAGACAGTTTTGAGTTTTTACTTATCAAGAGTAGCTGAATGCAGTTCTTTTTGGAGTAGCCTAAGCCCATGTGAGACACAAAATAACTAGAAATCATAAGAAATTTAATTAACTGCCTTAAGAGAATGAAGAACTGGCTATGAGATTTACGTTTCTTTAAAAAAATAGAAGGAAACAAATACAAAATGAAGATAATATTAAGGAGGCCTCAGAAACATTTATGCCGATGTCAGCTCTGTTTGTGAGGATGCTCTCCAATATCTGGCTTTATATTTATTAAAAAAAAAAAAAACACCACAAAAAACCCCAAAACCACAAAAATGACAAAAACCACATAGAGCGCGACATTGACTTCATCTCCTTTTTTGTAGTTCCATACACTAAGGTCTCTCCCGAGTCCATTATAAGTCTCAGAAAAATATAGTACTGTCAAAAGATGCTGCAGTGCACCTCTATGGAAGTTACCTTCACCACACTTTCAGAGTTGGCACACACTGAATACAGCACAAACAGCAGCTGGTTGTTCCTCTCAACCAGTAAGTGGCTCATTTATTAAGCATGGATGACTACAGCCCTGCAAGTGCCAAAAGGAACCTGCCTCTCTCACCTTGTCCTACCGAATTCCATTTGTTTGAAAACAAACTTGGTTCATCTCTCCTCAATAGTTTTATATAGATATGTGTGTGCGTGCAAAGAATTCAAAAAGACTCATGGTAACTGGTATTAATTATCAGCAGAGACAGAACAAGCATTTTACTTCTAAGCGCCTGTTTCCTGATTCTTCACTTTAATCATACACTGTATAACTGAAGCTCAGAAAATAAAAGCCATGCCACTGCAGGCCTCCTTATAAAGACAACTGTACGGTGTTCCCTTTTTGGTCACCAAACTTGAAAGCAGTTAACTGGCTTCCCAGAAAAAGGTACTGTTGTCTACAGAACCAATTCTAAGCAGTTTCTGCCTGAGGTATGGCGTTTTCTTAACACTGTCAGAGTCATATGGTCACACAACGCAGTTGGTTCTTACCAAGTTTCACTGTGCTATGTATTTATATAGTAGTAACCAGAGCAATAGTTCTCATACAAGGTATGACACTGCCCCACCCCCAGGGAATCATGAGCCTCAAGGCTAAATCAGAATGAGACCATGAGCAAAAGAATTAAGAAATTAATGGCTCCAAAAGGGCTCAATTAGAGTGGGAAGCCACTACACTGGTGAAAACATAAGAAAGGACCTACCTCGAAGCATGCTTACAATTATAACTAGTATTCAAGACAAAAATGAAACTGTAATCCAGCCAGAAGATGACACTACCCATGTGCAGAAGACCGCTTGATGAGTATAAGAGCTGATATTTCCTTAAACTCCCCAGCTGTTCTTCCATATTTTCAATGTACACCAACAGTTATGTAAAAGAAAACCAGTGATCATCCTCTCGTTTCAGATGTACCATCTGATGTTCAAGAACCAGTTTGCCACTAACTGTGAAACCACAATATTAATATGCTAAATATATGCTTTACTAAATTAAAGGATTAGCAAAGAAGCTTTCAAAGACGGGAAGAAGCTATAATTTCTCAAACATGGTTCCTCAGTTATAACTTCCTTGACCCTTTACCTAGGATGAAGTTTCATAAAAGGAAAGCTTACTTTTTTTAGGAAATGGATTCAACTTGCTGAACAACCAACAGAAGCACATACAAGCAGACTCCTTCAGAGAAGCAGCAGTTATATGATAAACAGCAGTAAGATTAAGTCACTAGACAAACTAGATTAATGCTTCTGAGCCCCTCTTATTCAGATCTGAGCTTTTAACAAAACTCCAGTTTTTAGGGCAGTTTAGGGGCCCCTACAGTTCACTCTGACGGGGGAAAATGCATTCAAATTAACTAATGGGCAAGTTGACCTATAAACACAAATTTTGACCTAGCAAGTTTTTGGCCTTTCATTTTATGATAGTTTATGAGCTCTCAGAGGACACTTTTTATGAATGAGATACTGAAGACTAATTCTAGATTTCATTCAATAATATAAAAGGAAGAAGTCACATGTAACAAAGCAGTAGCTATTCAAAGAGAGGGAATAGTTTCTATTTTTGCAATGTCCAACAGCCCAAGGTAACTGCTACAGATCATAGAGAAGCTTTAGGTCTTTAACTGACAGGCACAGGTATAGCTGAATATACCTATCTTCATTCATTATATTTGGAGAGAAGGTAGAGAAAAAAGTGGTAGCTGAACACTTTCCCCACACATCTAGTGATTACTGCTGTGTACTTCTTTCCCCATCCCATTTTTCTAAATTTCTAGGCCGTATTGCAAAATGGAAACTGTGAACAACAGCCACGACATGCTTATTTATCTGTGACATTACCTTCATCAAAACTTCTAGCACTTAAACTCCCTCAGGTAGGCACTTCCAAAGCACGTTTAAATATAATCGAATTACTTCTTCCCATTCCTGCACACAAATTCTGTTAATTTTAAGATGGTAAATTATTGTAACATGTAATAGGAGATGAGTTTAGAAGTAATAAAACTACTCCACCTGCAAGTGCAATGTTTCACACTCCAGGTGTCTTAGCCAATGGATCTTGCAATTTAAAATTAATATACACCATTCAAACAGGATTCACATTAAATCTACACTGGTGATAGAAACTTAAAACCAAAACACAACATGTAGTCTGCTTTCAAATAGGTCTCATCTGTTGAATTCAGCATTCCTGAAACAATTTGCCCAGCTTCTCACTTTTCTACTGCATTAAGCTAGGAAACTGGTAGAAAGTCTTCCTATGCAGTGTATTTTGTCGTCCAATGAGCAAGATTGCTACCCTTTTAGTTACTACTTTTCCATATCAAATCTTACATGGAAGAAATAATTTAAGAACACCCACACTGGGAAAAGTAAATGCCCCTTCTGTTAAGCAAGGAAGAGATTAGAGCTCAGTAGTCTGAAACATCAGATTAGGTTGCAGTCCACCACAAACAAGGCCTACAAATGTGCCGAAGTAAAACCAGGATGAAGCACTATCTGGAAACCACAGTACACGCTCACTTACTCCAATCGTATTTTTTGGTCATTCCTACAAAGCTCCTGTGATTCTGTTAAAAATTTGAAGAATTCATTAGAAGTTCAAAGTCACAAAAGGGAAGTGTGCTGTCTTTTTTATAGTTTCTTTCTCCATCCACTTTATGTCTTTTGAAAACATCACCCCAAATTCCTAGTGCTATTTATTAATACTTGCAATCAAATCAAATAGAAGATATTCCAGCAATCAAGGACTGCTAAGCTGTGACAAGAAAGACACATAAAGCCCAGAAGGGAACAACTCCAGGATCTGCGTGACAACAGAGAACCTCCCCATCTCAAAGACATGCAGAAGCACAATTACTTTATATCAGATATTGCAGCAAATGGAACCCACTTCATATTAGGCATCTGTTCTTCAGGTAACTGCAAGACAGAAGAAACTGATGCTGCAATCGCAGTGTCTTAGAAAGCCTCACAGACATGAGGTTTTCCCTTCTTCCCTTGCATGGAAACAGAACCTGATCAAAAGCAGACAGCATTGCTCAGAGCACAAGCCTCAGCCAAGAGCTAAACTCCCTTTCTACCAAGTTCAGTAGCGTGTTTGCTTGATGGCTACATCCACCTTTATTTTTAACTTGGTGAGTAAAGGGAAAAAAAAAAAAAAATCCCCCTTATGCTGACCCCAACACCACCTTTCCCCAGTTTGAAAACCAGTAACAGATAAAGTCCCTAACAAAAATACACAAATGACTGCTTAATTTTTATGAAATTAACACTAACATATTCTGCTCCAGAATAAAAATATGGTACATAGCTTTCAGGGTACACAGAACGGGAAAAAGAAGAGTGTCTTTTTCTCAGGCTGTACTCTCCTAATGGTTTTGGATGCAGGCTTCCTCAAATTGTTAAAGCATGTGAATAAGATAGTTTATGAATGCATTATTTTGTATATATGTATTTAGAAAACACTTGTAAGGGCCATTTAAATGACAGACTCCTACAAGAAATACCTTACTTTTCACGTTCCCAGAATAGACAAGGAGAAGGAAACAAAAAAAAAAAAGCCACCATAAAACTTACTTGATGTTAGTACTATGTGGAAATCACTAGTTTAAATACTAGTTCTTTCCTTTAAGCTGGTGAGGCCAGTCTAAGAACAGCTAGTCAGAAATCAAGAACATGTATTCTGAATGTTCACTAAATTAGTAGAATCTTTGATACAATTTTGAAGTCAGAAAGTTATGAGAATTCCCTTTTCAAACTCACACAAGAAAGGTGTCATCTGACAAAACCAAGCATATGATCAAAGTTTCTGGTACAACATAACAAAACTCAGTTTGATAAAAACACACACCTAACTGATACAAATAGTTTAATGCAAAAATGCATAAATGCTTTTACTTGCAGAGGTTATATTCATACTTCCTGATAGATACTTGCACTGCCCTTACAATTTGCTTACAGGAAGAACCAGAAGGTCTGAGCAGCATCTCAAGCCATGCCAAACCATTTGCTGCTATACTTCATTTTCCAAGTCTGATAAGTGTTTAAATGTTAACAAATGTTAACCAATCTCCTGAAAGGAATAAATTCCTGGACTATTCTCCAAGAACTAGAAGAGGGGAACCCAGAAAGATGGGGGCTCTGTTTATCCATAGAGCTCTGACTCCTCGCCTTGTTTCCATCCAATAAAAACAGGACAAAGCAGAAAGACACACACTGGAAAGCAAAGAAACCATCAACATCTTTTAAGAGCTGTAACATTCAAGACATTAAAGCAAGGTAAGTTATGCAGTCCTCCACATACGCACTTACTCAAGTCATCTCAGCAATACCTCACAACTGCAAGTGGGACAAAAGGTGGTTAGTACAACCTAAGATACCATTCACCATGTCAAAGTTGAAGAACCCTTGATCCTAGCAGTCTTGCTGAGCAAGTAATTTCTTTCCAACATGCGGTAAGACCTATAGATCAGTCTCATCTTACCAGAACAAATTTAGTTGTCCAAGGCCTAAGACACAACCTATGATCAGCAACTCAGCAGTTACCTGTGCTTACAAAACACTGCCTATTTGAAATAATCTCACTTATTTCAAAGAGGTAGGCAAAATTTTGAGGAACAGTTACCAGAGTTAAGACTTCAGGGCCCACCTTTAAGATCTTGGTCAGAGTAATTTTAAAACTTTTCACTGACAAAAAATATACTAACTTTCCTGAACAACAGGCATGAAGGACAACATGTACCTGTTTATAATGAATATTTTTAATTAAAGAAAAAAGGCACATACTTGTTTACATTTTCTCAACAGCTTTACCTCAAGCCTTTTATTAGTGGGCTCTGTATAGCTGTTCTTAAAACTTTCTGAAGAAAAGGTACGAAGAAATTAATAGAGCGCTATTCCTGACAGGCACTCACCACCTTTTCTCTGTAAAGAGAAAAAGCTGCTAGGATCCTCCAAGACTCATCATTTTAAAAGCTAATAAAGATGCACCTGAAGAAACACGCGGAGACCATTTTATCATTGTATTCCCCCATTCCAAAACAATCCCTTCCCCTAGAATGAACTTTATTTGCAATTCAGCCAAGTTCAACTGCCAAGCATTTCTAAACGCTTGCATGTGTTCGTCTTGTTTATGAAATGGAAACTCTATCACAAAATCCCAAAAGCCTAAGGTACAACATATCTGAATCCTAGACCACACGACAGTTCATTACGTTATTAGAGAGATGCTAAGAAACTAGAAGTATATTTGAGCATTTGCAGGCCATCTGAAGCTAATTCACCCTCTCAAGCTAAGTAGTTGTTATATTCTCTGCTCTTCATAAGCTTGTATTTTATTTCTTTCTTTTTCTCTTTCCTTTTTTTTTT
>VXBH01002135.1:111510-129128 GCA_013400035.1 Rynchops niger
CTGGGGCGGGACCTGCGGCGGCGGCCGGCCGGGTGCTCAGGCGGCTGCTCCGACGACCTTTACGCGAGAGACGAGTAATCTCCGAGCTCGGGGCGCTCCGCTGCCAGCCCGGCCACCATCTTACATTAGGGAGACTTGCCCTGGACGCCGCCTCCTCTGCGCTTGCGCCGCCGACAGTGGGCGGGGAGCAACGGCGGGACCGGGGGGGAACGGGGCTCGACGGCAACGGCCGCGACGGCGCGGGGCACGATGGGAGTTGTAGGCGGCGGCGGTGCCGGGCCGGGCAGTGCGGGAGGCGGCGGCTGCTGTGCGCTTCCGAGCTGGGGGTGAGCGGTCCCTTTCCGCCTGCTTAATGCCGGGATCCCCCAGCCTTCTCCCCAGCCAGGGCCGCCCCACTGCCTGTCGGCCCGCTCCGGGGAGTCCCCGGCCGTAAAATCCGCTGCAATTTCAGCCACCTGTTGCTGGCCACGAAACCTGCGCAGGTTGAAAAATACCGCGTTCTTCCCCCTTCTCGTTGAGCTTGCTTTGGATTTTTTTTTTTTCCCCCCGCGAGGTCGAAGCGACCCCTTCTATCTTCGGCCCCCCCAATCTCAGACTTCCCGGGCTGCGGGCTGGGTGAGGGGACGTCCTGTCAGCCGGGGCGGCTGTCACGGCGGCTGGGTCGGGGCTGGACGCGGCTCCCCCGACACTGAACACGGGCAGCGGCTTCTCGAAACCCNCTTCCCTTTCCCTTTCTTTCCCTTCCCTCTCCCTTCCGTCACCCTCCTCTTCCTTCTCCCTCCCTTTTTCTCTCCTTTTTTTTTTTTTTTTTTTCCTCTTTTTTATCCCAGAGGACCTGGTCTGACAGGATTGCTTCACCAAGAAGTTTCTGAAAGTTGCAAAATTTGGAGACCCCTTCCCTGCCCCCCAGTTTCTGGACTTCGGTGCTGCTGCCCCACCAGGCCAAATTTTGGGTGGCCGAAGCCTCCTTCGCCTGCCTGGCGCTTCTCTGTGCCCAGGCATGGCTGTCCCACGGCAGCAGGCACACACATGGTGCTGCCTCTTTGCTGTATGGATTGTTGTTGTTGTTGTTATTATTTATTTTTTTTTCCAGGTCCATTCCCCACATCGAACAGAAGCCAAAGACACAGAAAAAGGTATTTTCTTGGGTTTCTCTGTTCACTTACAAAATCCAGGCAAATTCTGTTTTCATGCAGAAGTAATTTTCATGCAGAAGGCTGTAAGTAATTTTGACAGAAGCAGCTTCCTGCAAATCCGCAAGGAGAGGAACTCTCCCCTGCCAAAAAGACTCGGATTTTTGGTCTCTGTCTTGTCAGAAACTCACACAAACCACATTGCTTCTGTCGTCATTTTCTTCCTGCAGGGGCCTGTTAAAACTGAACCTGTAACTCTCCTCTCCTTTTTCCTGTAATCCCAGTGCCACACAAAGAGCCTCCTCACCTCAGCTACCAGACAAAAAGGGCGCTTTTACTCACCACCTGTGTAGCTCTCCAGTGGCTCTCCTGCGCCGGCGTCCTTAGCTCTCCAAACAGGCAGCCCCATCCTGGGTGTTTGATTATCAGTTATCTCCAGCATGCAAGCCATTACTACTTTTGCCATGACAACACCCACCTGAGTATTTTACTTATTTCAGCAATTGGTAGGAAAGAGAGGTGTTCATCACAGAATGTGCTGGCATAACTCTTTCGTTTAGTGGCGTGATGTTTTTCTTCTTTATTTTTGTGTCTTAGATTGAAGTGTTGCACTACCTCAGCCTCATACAATATGCCCATTCCACTAACAGTAAAGTGCCTTTTGTTGGCATAACTTATTCTCCTTCCTGAAACAAGTTAACATTACCTTGTGCATGTTAAGTTTTATATTGATGTAAGGATATCCACAACAGGAAAGCTCTATGAATTAACTTTACCACTTCTGGCTGTAGGCAAGATCCAGGTCTGCATAAAAAGAAATGCTGTTTTTAGCTGTGTTCCTGACATGTGAACACAAACGCAACATTCTTTTGAAAACACAACATAAAATGGAATATAAACACCTATATATGTCAGAAATGCCACATTTCTCTGCATGTATATTAAACTGTAACATATACTTCATATATATAGCTACATATTATTCAAATTCAGGTGAATATATATATAAAAAATAATACATTTCTCAAAAAGTTTATAATTTTCACATTTTCCTATCAACCTCTATATAAAACATTAGGTTCCAGAAGCACTCATTATGCAAGCAACTTATATAAGTAATGTAATTGTTGACACACCTAACACCTGACAACATTTCCTGTTGAATAAAAGAAAGTACTCTGACTCAGAAAGGAAGATTAAAAATAATATATCTAAAAGCTGCAATTCTTGGTCAGTTGAGGCTGTTTATTAAGTGATTTCTCTGATTTTTTTTAGTCCAGTATTGAGTCTTTCCCGTAGTAAGAGTCTGTTCATATTTCTTTGCTGAGCTCCACAATGGACACAAATTTCAGCAGCATTCAGTAACAACGTGGAAGAAAATCTACACGGCTGAAGATTCCTTTGGCTGATGTTATTGAAGGTTACCCAAAGCCCTGCTTCCATCTGGTAAGAATAATTCACTAGGCCATCATGTGGCCATTGTAAGATTTAAGATGTCCTTAGATTAATTATTTTCTTGCCTTTAAGTAATTATAATTGTTTTGATAGATTAGTCTTACATAGCCACATTTTGACACCTCGTTTGCTTTTGGAAATGTTTGGTTTTCTTTTTTTTTTTAATAGGTTCGATAGGTTTGAGCAGAACTGTTTCTAAGAAATCATTTCCATATCTACAAGGAAAAGCTTTCAGAATATGTTTTCTTGGAAATAACCAATGTGTACTAGCTAGTGTAAAAATGTGTATCCATGTGATTGATTTATTGTGGTTCGGTACCCGTTTTCCTGTGATTTGTTGCATACACACTGTTGTGCATTGATTCACGCCGCATGATGGGGAGGTGTTCTCCCAGGGAATGCTCCACAGTTGCTGTCTCATGGAATGAATATCGGAACCCACTGGGATTCTGCAGTTTGGGGTGAAACCAAGCTATTTTCAGGATTCCTCTGGTGTTAAGTCACCGCCATTTCAAATGGCTGCCAAGCCCCCAGCGTTGGGGGGGAAGCAACGTGGTAGAGCTCCACAGTGGAGTGTCTTGAGAAGGGCTGAGAAAGAGACACGGTGGTGGTGTACCAATACTGGCAGAAAAGGAAAAGGTGGCGACTGAGTAATTCCCATGCCTGGTTGGGATGAAGAGTAATTATGTTGGGAATTCAGGGTGGTAAAGCTTGCAAAGCATCTGTACGGACTGCAGTCTGAATATTCATCAATAAAAACACAATACAGAAGCACGTCTGCATGTGGACATGTGTAACCACTAGTGCCAGCAATCCAGTTGGCTCGCTGCTCACTGGCTTGATGCTGGTCTACCAGTGTGTGCTGGAAATACATGTTACGTGTGTTTTTCAGCGTGCTAGTACTGAGAGCAAAAATACTGAAGTATTTTCTTCAAGATTTGGAATGTTCATGATCCTGATCTGTGCTGGAATCAGGGGTTGGACGTGTGTGCCTGTATTTCAGACTGAAAGTCAGGTTTCAGAAATAGAAAAAAAAAGATATTTTTTCAAGCTTCTGCAAAGCCTCTTTGATTACTATGGAAAGTTCACAGATATTAATGCAGAATGATATACAATAGTTGATGACAGGTTTTTGAGAAATTCAGCCTTATTTACTGCAACAAAAATAAGAATTGCTCCCCAGACTGCAATGGATGTTAATGATGTGTCCATTCCTTTTGTCACTCTGGGAGACTCAGACATCTTTCTGTTTCTCTGGCTAATGATGCCTTTTACTGGGCAAATGTGTTGGAGAAAGGAACTGTATGACTGTTCTGAGTAACTGTAGAATAATAATGAAGGGCTTTGTTGGGAAATTGAAGGGCAGGTGGAGGAGCCTTACAAACACTCTCATCAATATTTGCTGCAAGTGGCAGATGTTCACCATGTCTTGTTCAAAATCCATGAGAGAAGGAGGAGGTGTCCACGCTGCTCAGAGAAACAGGACGAGGGATTTGTTCTGCTTTTAAATGAGAGAATATAGTGGTGAAAAATGAATGTATTATAGCCAAAGACATGAAAGAGATGTATCTTTGTTAATGTTTTTGTGTTATTAGGGAAAAATGAGTACTTTAGTGGGATGCCTCAGCCAAGTTTTTTATGATAATCTTTACTTACTAAGCATAACTCTGGCACAGCGCACCTTTTGCTGCAGCGGAGCTCCAGGTAGCTACCAATACTCTTATTAACCTCAGGGGGCACTTGAGGTACTGGTATGAGCATAACATCGTAATATTCTTCAGAGGTCTGTTTCCTTCTGTACAGTTTCCAGCAAATTTTCCTGTATGTTGTTTTCCTTGTCCCAAGCTCCTCTGAATCTAGACACTCGTGTGAAAGTTAACACAAGTTGTTCCAAGCATCCTTCCAGGTCTTTTTTTGCCTTCTGGCTCCTGTGCTGAAATCCATTCACAGAAGCCTTGGAATTCTCCTTTGTATACTCCCTTTCTTTTTTGAAACATTTTTCATGCATCAAGCAGCTTGCAAGGCTCATGTTCCTCATCATAATGGTGCCTCGGTTGCCAGAGACAAATTGCAAATATTTGTCATTTCTACACTGAACTCGGTGCCAATAATAATTGGTTTCTTTTCTTTTTTTTTTTTTTTGCCCCCCTCAATTTTGGAATGTCATTCCCATCTGCCTTTCCAGTCTGGGCTTCCCTAGGAAATGGTTGTTCCCAGAGAACCCAGTGGTGTGTAACAAAATAAGATGCCTCCTACTCTGCATCTCCTTTCTGTAGAAATCCTGTGCTGGTGTTGGAATGGGAAGGAGGAAGAAGGTACTGGGATAGTGAGAGGTGAGTAGTAACAGGATTCAAGTTTGCGGTTCTGCATGCACCTCTGTAGCAATGTTGCCCTGAAGTGTGTGTCTGAGAGACGAGAAAAAGTCTTACCAAAAAAGGCAATGGATAAATCAGAATGATATGCAGCATTGCATAGAAGGGTACTGAAATATATTCAATTGCAGGAGAGAGAGAGAGAGAGAGAGAGACCATGCAGACAAGCAACCAAGAAGGGTACGTTGCTTTGCTCTGTGCATAGTAAAATGCAATGTGGTCTTTGCCTTAAGATCTCCTCTGACATGCACCGTCTAGCGTATCATGTGCACTAGAAGGGAACAGACTTGAGAGCAATTGGCCCGAATCCAAGATTTTTTATATCGCTAAAGATTTGATCTGAAGTGTCTTATAATCTCAGCATTTTGAAATGTTTAATTTTGGTAATTCGTCTCATAAAATGTGAAAGGAGCAAAAGAGTGCTGAACAAACTCTGAGCCAAAGTATATTTGCTATTGCTTTTTTCCTGCATCCCCTGTTGCAATAAATATGCCTGCCCTGCAATCTGTATTCCCTTTAACTCATGTGGTGCTGCCACATTGTTTGAGTGGCAGGAAGAGTAGTGGCGAGCCCAGACGTGTAGTTAAGCAGTGCAAGGTGGGGTCAGAAGACTGGGTTCTTGTTTGTGGAGCACCACAATGACCACACTAGGGAAGGTGGTGCCAAACAGATGGAAAGAGGCTGATGGTTCATATGGTTCATTTCCACCACTGGTGACAGCATCCAGATACTACCTGGTTTAGAGATGCAGAGCTACAATATAATAGAGGACAAGACAGCAGTGTTTCCCTCTGCAGCCTTTTCAAGCTGACTGTCTCTCCAAATTTCAAACAGCATTTTTGTAACCTCAGTCTTTGCATTTCAGTTTAGTGGTTTGAAAAAAAATAATACTAGCTGTACAACTCCCTGTTTGAAGACACATAATTTGACAACTGTGGTAAATCACCTGGTATATTACAATACTGGGGCTCAGTGGTGACTTCCCATGGTTAAATCTTTCACAGCTCATCCTGTTCTGCACAGTTAGAAATGCTGGATGTCCTGTTCACATCCCTTGTGCTCTTGTAGACCAGCCAGTGTTATTTTGCTTTATGGTGGCACTGGTCCATTTCTCAGGAATGTCTCTCTTGCAGTCAGTTTGGCCAACACTTGCAAATGCTAATATTTGAGGCAGTGTCTTAGAGTCGGGGCTGGACGTACTACACACACCAATGAGACAACATCAGGGGAGGAAAAGAGGCACTGCTCTAAAAAAAATGCGTGAATCTGGGGACAAACACACACTGGAATTACAAAGGAAGCCATCAGCATGCAGCTGGAGTGATAACATACCCAATCCAGATGATTTTGTAACAGAAGAGGGCACTCAGGGGCCAGACAGCAAATAAACCTTATCACATTATACAATGAGAGAACATCATTCAAAAAAGGACAGAATCTTCTCATGAGCTTGATGCGGCTCATAGCTGAAGGCTGTGGGCTGGTGAGCCTGGGTTTCATTCATGCAAAAATAAAGCCCAGTCACTTTAACACAATCTGTGTGAACGCACTCAAGCCAACTCATCTGAAATATTTGAAGTAACATCCCTGTGTAGACAGGACTTCATTATATTACTTGTTATTGTTTTCAGGGAGTCCTCACCTGCTCTTTAAAGTGCAACATACATTATGAGAGAAAATGATTGCTCATTACTGTTGTATTCCTTAATTGCCTTCTATATTAATGTGTTCAAAGGAATGCATTTTTTTCTCTTCTGCCCTCTCTGCCTGCATCTGACAACACTCAGCATTTTCCACAGAGCTCAAAATTGCTCGCGTTCTTATGAAAACGCCTCAGCCATATGGGATTTGCTGAGAGGAAATAAAAAGTGCACGGCTTGAGAAAATGCAATACTTGATCCTGTGTATTGGTTCCACGGTGCCATATAACCAGAAACTGTTAGTTACAAGAATTTCCACCAACTCTTTTGGCACTAGAGCTCATGGTCTGCATAGGCCAGGTGTGACGGGAGCTCACCTGTCAAGAAAGTATGACGTTGCCTTAAAGGGCTGGGGTGAACTTTGATGCTTGTAAACATATTGCACCAGCCAAACTCCAGCTGCAACCTTGCAGTTTCCCAGGCAGATCTACTTCCTTTCGCCAAAGGAATGTGAGCTACCACAGATAGTTTTATGCTATATAAATTATGCTGATAGGGAGACAAGCCTGAAATTAGATACGTTAGATAGGCAAAATAATAGATTAAATAGGAAGGTAGATGCATTTGTTAATCAGAAATATGAGTGTGTTCCTTAAGGAGCTGCAGGAATCCGACTGTAATGATGACAAATGAGAGATCCCAGGAATAATAAGATCAGTCTTGCATATAGGCAGCAGCGTAACTGAGACTCTGCATGACATACATGCACTTGTTGTACAGAGAAATTGGGCCCTTATATTCTGATAGAGAACGTTCCCTCTTCTTAACTGCCTGTACTTGACAGGCTGACAGAGCGAAGGTTGTGCCTTGTGCTGCTCCGCTCTCTTTCCCCTTCTGCTCCATCCTCCCTCCAGTGTCCTGCTGCATGGTGGGGCCAGGCTGAGAGCCGCCGAGGGCAGGGATCATATCCAAGGGGAGCAGAGACCAGGCTGGTATCCTGACCCTATTGTATGGGTTAAACAAGACATCTAAAGGATGGTAGATATTTTTCTATCTTAAATATTTTTTATTCTTTCATATGCATTTTAAAATGTTACTGTGTTTTCCCCTGCAATGTTTTAAAATAATTGGCACATTACTTCATGAATAGGAGAATTTCCTGCTAACAGACCAGATGTAGAATCAAAGCCCTGGGTAGACCTAGTCTGTTTTACTCCCAATAATCTAGCACTTGGGTGTTTTTAAGGAAGGATAAATTGCCTCTGATTCTTAAATAGGTTATTTCAAACTGTAGCCAGTCAGCCTCTGATAGGAGCCATATTTTGCTAAACCATATAAATCATGTGCTGATTTTTACTTTCACTTACTTTCATTTTGTTATCTTCTCCTTAATATCTTTGTATTGGTACCACATCTGGGCAACCAAACTGAATTTTTGCATGGAGAGCTTCAGAACAGATGTGCCACCAGCATGTCCACTGATAGTGTATTGTGTCACACTTGCCTGAAGTGCTTATAATTTTTTTTGTGCAAAATCACTGTATGCTGGGCCTTAAAATGTACTGTGTAGCTGCTGGATTGACATGGGCAGAAGGAAGGATACTGAGGTTTTTTTGTGGTTTTAGTGTATGCCTAGAAGTATGTCTTCTACCACTAAATAAAACAGTGTAATCTCCAAAAGTCACAACTTTCAAAACTTTTAGGTGTTTATATTTGCACGGGATCCCATGCAGGTAGCCAAATTTCCAAAACAGGTAAGTTTTTGCAGCTTTTCCTGAGGTCAATAGAAATTCATCTTCTCTGAAATACAGTTCCATTCTGCAAGTTTCTCACACAAGATTTCCATGTTGAATATTAGAGCTACACTGTGGAAAACATTGGGTACAGCATTATGATAAAAAAAAAAAAAAAANCACCCACCAGATTCTACCAAATGTATCCAGAATCTTCCATGTTTAATCTCTTAGGTGAATTATGTTGGAATAAATTTTGAAAAGACTTCAGCTATGACTAAGGAGAATAGTAGGTAATGAAGAACCTCCTGAGAGAAGGGAGTAGGGAACGTACTGTGGAGTAAGATGCGCAGGGTGATGCCTAAGAGTGGGTTCTGCCATAAGCATGTGGACAGCTTCATTGTCCTTCAGAGGCAACCCATTCATTCAACCGACATGGTGGGCCATCACGTTCTTCACTCTCCAGCACAGAAGCAGCAGAGTAAGAGCGCTATAATTAGGCAGGCAGCCAGCTACTTCCCACTTGGGTGAAAAGACTTTGCCAAAATCAGGGACGAGAGGGAAGCGAGTTGTTTGTTGCTTCTTCACTCCTCTTTGCAGATAGGAATCTAGACACTGGACTTTCTTCCTTCTGAGTAATATATACCTTTCCTCATTCTTCTGAGCAATATATACCTTGACTCATGGCAGGCCTACTTCAAAGGCACAGAAATCAGAGGGAGCACTCTCAGACCTTTTCTCACCAGGGTGAAGTCATACGTTCTCACCTCAGGACAGGTAAACAGTGAGTTGTCTCAGCTGAGATCTCAGCAAAGGCATGGGAGTTATTTTCTCATCTTCAAGATCTAGTTAAAATCCAAGCTTATCTCAGTTTATTAATGTAAGTGAAAATACCCTGTGGATTTTATTTAAAAGTAGTTGAATAGGTACAGTATCTATTTATTGAGGTACAACTATTTTAATGAAAAGTAAAACAGCAAAAACAAAGAGCGCAGGTCTTAAAACGTAAAGTAAAATTGCTGGAAGAGTAACAATGGTTCTGTTGTACTCCTATACAAAGCAGAACGTGATGGCCTAATTGAGTTTTATTAGGCATGGCTTTCTAATTGTTGATGTGACTGAACAATCAAACCTGTAAAAGGCGCTTGGCTAATATTCTGAGCAGTGTAATTCCTTAAGAAAACTTAGCTATCATACAGTATTCACGTTTAATTAGTACCTTTCATGTCAGATAACTGAGGAATTAAGAGGATAAATAGAGCCACCTTAGGTTTTCATGGCTCATTTGCATCTTGTATAGACCTTTGAAGTTTAGTAGCATGTTATGTCCTCCTTAGGTTCAAATAAAACAGCTCTGCATGTCATGAAGCAACCAGTTCATGAAAGAAGTCTCAACAAAACTCAGCATACGAAAGCTCAAAAGGATGGTGGCTCTAAGCTCTCTTTTTAGGAAGTGCTCCAGTACTTAAGCTTTTGCACCTGTGAAATTCAAGCAGTTATTTTAAAGAAAAGCTCTAAAAGTAAGCCCTGGCAGTTTAGTCTACAGAGGGTTGGCAACTGCTGTGTAGCCGACTGACAGCACAATTATCTGCGAGGTGTGCCCCACTGGGAAAAGGCTGAGCTTGGGCAGTTTCTTCATGTCACAGCATGTGACAAAAGGTTACCAGAAGTCCTGTCCTACCACAACAGTCCTTGTGTCAACTGGCTCTAGCAATGGCAGCCAGGCTTCCATTGCAGAACCTCTTACTATGATGTAAGAAGTTGCTGGCTTCTTGGCTGACTCCAGCCATGATTTGGATGAGAGAAGGATGTGGGCAGAGAAGCATCATGTCAGTAAGAACATACACTGTCCTGGGTGATACTAGCTGTGTGTGTACTTATCGTCCCCTTATTTTTTCCCCTTAATTTTAAATGCCAACAATTAATACTATCCCCTTAACTTTCTCTAAGTCTGTCTTCACACAGTATTTAAAGAGAAGGTAAGTTGCTTTTGAACAGGGAGTCCTAGCAATGCGGAAGGCTGTCAGCTGTAGCAGGAGACAAACTCCTCAAAAAGCTCTTTTTCTGGTGTTATGCATGGAAGTCAGCGTGAGGTAAGACTTGGAGTTTGATCATTATTTTGTGGAGCCAGGA
Source organism: Rynchops niger (assembly GCA_013400035.1). Lineage (NCBI taxonomy): Eukaryota > Metazoa > Chordata > Aves > Charadriiformes > Laridae > Rynchops > Rynchops niger. The sequence goes on from VXBH01002135.1 coordinate 121,977, forward strand.
ACAGGGGAAAAAGACTTAGAACTTTCAGACAAGAAATCAGTTTGTTGAGAACACTAGGCCTACATTACTCACTAATGTATCTGATTAGGCAAACAAAACAGAAAGTATTAGAAGAGTGGCTCTCATCAATAAAAATATAAGCGTGTTTTTGTTTTTGCTGAGATCAGAAAAAAAATCCACCCTTAGAGTACAGATTGCCTTAGTTTGGAATACCTGTGAAGGAAAAAAAGGTTATAGCTGGTCAGGTTGACAGAGCTGGTGGAAGTGGTGTCCCCTTTCACATATGGCTCAGGCTTTCAAGAACTCTCCAAAGTAATAGACACTTAAGTTACATTTCTTTGTGATTTAGGCAGAAAGTGAATGAGTATTTGAGTCTCACATTACTTGAGCAAGAGCTCTAGGCAGTTGGGGGCTTTGGGTTGTGCTTCCCTCAGTTCTTCTGGTTGATGCTGCTTTTGTCCAAAACACTTAATCACTGAGACAGATCGCAGGAGAAATATTCTTTACCTGGTGGTCACATTAGTCTTTTGAATGGTGGGATTATCTCTGCCCCATTCTCTGTCAGGTTCCAGTTCCATATCCGGTGAAAGTTTAATTATTTTTGCAAAATGAAGTGGCACTAATGAGAGACTGAGAGCATACAATGCCAAAGTCCCTCCAACCTTTATGGGAGGTAGGAGATGGATGTTAAGCTGGGGGGGAAGAACTTAGCAAGCCTCTCACAACCTGAACAAGTAACGTGAACTCCTCCAGTGAAAGGGAGGCATTAATCTTTCCTATAATGCTGTATGGATCTCGCCTCAGAATTCACACTAGAATTTCAGAGAAGTTCTGGGAAATCACACCTTGAAACATGTTTACCATCTGCAAGTATAAAACAATGTCAAACTAAGCCACCAAAAAAGCACAATCAAATCTTCATTAAAAATAAGGCCATCTCATTTTTAGGGGGTTCTCATAGCTTAGTGTCCTTGTATAGTTATAGTCTAAATATACCTGCAAGCAAACCTTTCCCTCAGTGTCTCAGAATGAGTCAGTGCCTCAAGCTTCTCCTGGGATGGACCTCACTGCAACTTCTTGTTTCTACAGACAGGCTGTGCATTAAATAAGACTGAGAGTGATGCATAAGAAAAACAAAATTATATTGTTAATAGGCAGATGCCTAGGAATGCAGCCGAGTGACACATTCTGAGTGTTATTTCCAAGCAAATATTGTTGTTTGTAAAGAGATAGCACAAGATGTAAAGCTATCCTGGGATTATAATCATAATTCACTGCTGTCTACTTAAAGAGAACTGGTATGACCCTTTATGCAGATACCAACCATAGCAATGAATGTAGGTCTTGACCTTTGACTTTCTGTTCTTCAAATCAGTATTTCTTGTATGCATGCTTTCAATGGGTTATTAACTTTGGAGTGAACTATTCTCCTAAGTATGCTTCATTATAATTCCACTAAAGTTAATTTACAATAGTAGTAGTTTTGGCTTGCAGAAGGACCTAAAGGATTACCATTCTACCATGTTGGACATTACAGACACACACAATTAACTCTGAGAATTTTGTCTCCTCCGTTGGTTAGGTCTCATTTTATCTGAGAGTTCAGATTAGCTGACCAGGTGTTTTTCAGCACTACATTTCAAAGACAGAGATTTAGCTTTGTTTGATTTAGAACAGGAATATTCTTGAATGATGAGGGAAATTAATTTTGACCATCTGACACCATCTAGAAGAAAGGTATGAGAGTCACATGTGCCAAGCAGCTCAGAAACCTGAACATAAGATAAAGGCTTTCCACTATTCTACTCTTAAGCACTCAAGCAACTGAATGAGCACAAGCCATAAACTCCAGCCTTGATCACTCAAGCACATAATATAGTTTAGTGCTCCAATGTTGTCCTGGCTTGAGGTAAAACAGAACCAAATTTCTGATTTGTAATTTTACTTTTTAGCTGGGCCTCTTCTAACCGACTAAAGTCTGAACTTAACAGCATATTGTTCAGAAAATGTTCATTCTCAGAGTGATAAGACCTGATTATACCAAGGAACGGTATGCACAGAGGCCCTTGCTTATACTTATTGCTAAGGTCAGCTACCTTCGCTATTTGCCCCGTTAGAGGGTCAGAGGCGGAGAAGTGTAGAGGGGTCCCACCTGCAGGGAGGAGCAGACGGGACAGGTGACACAAAACTGACCAACAGGGTGTTCCATCCCATCTGCATCACNCTCTTTGAGGAGAGAGGCGGGGGAAGGGCCATCTGTCATTCTGCTTGGCCAATCCGGCCAAAACCACAACAAATGTCTAAGGTGTCACCTTGGTAGGAGTTATTGAACATGTAGTCTCAACAATTGCACCATTAATTGTGAACAGCTAATATTCCTTCTCGTTATCCTTCTGCAGCACAGTTATAACCAAATAAGGCAGGAGGAGACTTTAATAGAGATGCGACTTCCAGTGAAATATTTTGACACCAGAGCCAATTAATACAGTTGCCTATTCCAGAAACTGGATTTGTTCAGTCCACATCCTTCAGATTCTTGTTCCTGAAGATAATTCTCGCTGATACTCAGGAAACTACAACAAAACAAAAATGGACTGAAGCAGAAAGCAAATCCTTTCTTACGGTACGTATTCATAAGGCCAGGGAAAGGATTTCAGTAACTGACTGTTAGAAGTGCACAAGCTAAATTCTGCACGCATCTTTGGTGTACAGGAGCTTCTTGTCTTGTACCCAGAGAACTCCAAAGAAGTGGACAGTGCTGGGAAAATAATTAAGAGTACCGTAGCATAACTTGTGAAACAATTTTACATTGCAGTAGAGATGGCATTGTGAGGTGCCATTTTTCATGAGTCTCCTATCAAAATCAGTCAGTTTGTCAGTATAAGTAATTATTTCTCAATTTAGCTCAGATTGACTGTCAAGACGCTTCCTCTCCCATCTCCTGTATTATATCCACTTACAGAAACCCTGTGGTTCACATTATTAGCAAAGACATTTTTGTGCAACTTTACACACCTTCAGTGATGCCCAAGAGACTTCATGACACTTCTGTAGCTTTACACCTATTCCAACACATCCATTCTCTGACGGCAACCCAAAAGGATGCAATACGCCTATCATTCAGCCTGCAGTATATATACAACATGCTTCAGAAAGAGCTCAGCATGAATTTCAGGACGAAGCCTGAATTTGTGGGACTGGCAACTAGCAAAAACATCAACCATCTGTAAATCTGATACGGAAATCACTGAACAGAATGTATATCAATAAGGCAGTTGATGTGCCACCACTTCTACTTACTATATCAAATATCTCTACTTTGCTCGTACTTTGTCTTTCCATCATTTCCCCTGCTGTATGTTTCTCCACCTCTTGTTGTCAATTATTAGCAGCTACATCATTACAATAATCAGATTATCTCCTAGGCTAGTAACTGCCTTGTTCCCGTCAGAAGCTGAATGGAGAAATTATTACAAAAAAGAAAAGCTATTCTTCATTCTGGGATAGAGAAGAAAGAATAACAAGACAGATAGCTCTATGGGTCCCAAAGCAGGAATTAGGAAAGAATTAACTCACAATACTTCACATGGCCAAGAACAGTATTTTCATTTTACCTCTGAAGCTTGAACAGGGATCATAAAGACCCAATTGTCAAGCAGGAAAATTACTGATACTGTTTATCAAGGCATTCATTTCTGGTCAGATGCCTACAGCCAGTAATTGTCCTCACCTACACAGGAAGGGCAGCACTCGCCGTTGTTCCCTGCTCCCAGACCCTGAGGAAGGTATTCATAAAACTTTGAGAACATTTAGCTCTTTGTCGCTTGGACTAGATAAACCACTTACGCAAGCTAGTAACAACCTCACGCAGTTTCTCTGATGAGCTCAGATACCATGGTGACAGTAGAAATATCTAGGATGGAAGACAGAGAAATTACCAAGTTATTTTGTTGAGAATCACCACAAGGAAAGGTCTTAGACTTTCCTCTAAGATTTAACGCTGAGCTAACTACCTCAATGTATAAAACCCACTTTTTGCAACAATGACATGATTATAGGCAGCTAAGACGTTTTCAGGAAAATTATCCAGCATAGTAAGAGAATTCAGAGTTTTCTACTCAGACAACTTAATGTAACCCAAAAAGACATTCTTTTTGTCTTTTCAGTTGGGGCCAGACTAAAGATCCAGTCGATCGACATTCCAGGCCTGCTGTGAAATGTTATAGCCATTTTTACAGACCAGTAAGCTGAGATGCACAGACAGAGGTAGTGTCAGTCAAAATAAGAGCTCAAGGAAGTTTTATGGTCTAATCAGTAGCCAGAAATGCTTTTGACATTTTGGGTAAAGAGGCATATTTCACCATGTAAAGACTGGTCTATTTATGTAGATGCACAACTACAAGGCATCTTTTTCAGCTGCAGTGCAGAAAAGCCTTTTAATTTTCATTTTACTCCATCATGCAGGCTGTGATCACAATGACACTCAAGATTAAAGATAGGAAATTAAAGCATGGCCTCTTGGGCATTTGAATAATACTTTTTTATTGCTAATAATCATTCTTCCAGGTCATAATAAAGGGTAAAGAAAATAAATTATATCATCATCATTGTTATCTTCATATCTTGATGTGTGATCTGGCTATGAACCACAGTGACTAAATTTAGTGTTATTAAAATTTAGAATGTTACACTTGTAGTACATCACAAACCACCTAGAAGTTCCAGTCAAACAGCAGGTTCCCATTGTGCAGCACATTTTAATTATTACTAGTAGTTATTTCCGCCAACAGAAAATAGCATCTCTTACATGAAGGTCTCTCACCGCACCAACAGAATTCGCTACACCACAGGTGATCTGGGACCTCCTTTCCCTGGAATCCAGAGGAATTAACATCCATCCCAGGTATTTAGTGTCAGCCTACTTTTGATACTTCATAGATTTCTGTCTAGTAATTAAGGATGAAAGAAGGCAGTGTCCCTCCCTGAACCCAGCTGTATTGGAGAACTTGCTGAGAGCTGTTGTTAGGAAGAGGAATGAGGTATTCTTTCCCTATAGTGACTTGGCAAAAACAGTCTACCAAACCAGCCAGTGATCCTGGGTAAACAATAAGATCCTAAATTAAAGGACAGCAAATAAGGTGAGAATAAGCAAAGAATTACTATTCGTGGACTTGCCTACTCATCAAAGCATGGATGGAAGTAGTTATGCCAATATAAATATGTGCAGAATGTATGGTATGGTGTATCTCGATACCTCTCTTACTTCATCCATACTAGGAGCTGTACTGTCACAACTATTTTGCATTAAAATATCACATTGCTGACAGAGTATCAAAAATGTTGTGCAGCTGGAGCTAGATGTGGTATTTTTCTTCTGAAGTTCAGCTGCCCAGTGACCTACCCCATGCCATCCACTCTTTTCAGGGTGTTTTTTTTTCCTTCATGTTGCTATGTGACTGATGGCCAATTGGCAAGGAGAGGAAAGAATTATCTGGAAATTTAAAGTATTAAATCTGCAGTGGATAGAAAGGATTTTTTCCTTCAACAGAGATTAAAAAAAGTATGTGCAATCTGGCTGCATCTAAATGCCAAAAGAAATATGACAGCTCTTAATGCTTGGGAAAGGCTTTTAAAANTCTTAAGGAAACAAGGTTTAGGAAATCACGCTCTGGCTGCCAAACTTTTTCAGTAACTTTTGAACCTGTTGCAATTCCTGAACAAATTCCAACCTAATCTGATCAAGGGATAAAGGGCTCAAAAATTTATGTCCCCACAAACTTTGTGAAAATCAGGGAATGTATAAAGGAAAAATATCACAACTAGGATCTCTGTGGTTGGACAGGCTGAAGCAAACCCTCTAGCTATCCATTACGTTTGCCATGGCCAGGCGATCAGCACACACATCTCTAAATTTATCATGATACCTGCCTTTCATAGTCATAGGTCTTGGGGTGGCACATAGGCAGCGTAGGAGCAGAGCTATGGCTTCACAGTGATGGGTACACGTGAGAAGATACAGGAGTGCCATACTCAGGTACTGATGCTCCTTTAGTTCTGCTGCTTATGGAATACTTCACTTGTTTTCTACTTTCACCTCTGGCCTGGCACTCTTCCTTTCCTAAAGTAAAATAAATAATTCACTGTCTATCATTCTCATTGCAATAGGTCTGTTCTGGTTCATGGCTAAGTCTAAGAAAAGGGAAATCTCAAGGAAATCTGAGCCCTTTGACTTAATGAAGAAATTAGGCCAAATTATTGAGAACAGATTCACCCACTGAACTCTGAGAGGAGCTGTTCTTGACAGGAGACTCCCCTCCCCCCTCCCCTTTAAAATTTCCTTTTCTCTCTCCTCTTTCTCTTCTGACTAATCCTTGTGAAAATGTTTTTCTGGTTTCTGTCTCTTTTTTCTTATATGTGCCTTGCCAATTCACTCTCACCCCAGGACCACTGCTCTCTCTGTATTGCCCCCTCTGCCATCCCATTATGGGGAAGATCTAGAGAAGCAAAGATAGTTATTTTGCCAGTTTCCCATGGGTCTAGTTCATTGGACATGGTTTTGCAACTGTGAAATATTGTTTTCATAAAGTTCAAGAGAGGAAACTATTGGCACTAAAAACAAATACATACTTTTGGTGGAATCTTTTACCTTACAGGTAATAGAGGAAGGAATTTCTGGAGGGGACTTGATTACTACTGGGACAGAGGGTGGTAAATTGACTTCAGATATGGGATACTTCTAACATACCAATACTGTTCCTTAGCTCCAGATATAAACACGTACAAATGCCCTTTTTGCTTTCTTTATTCCTGGTACTCCCCCCCCCCCCATACTTTGAGTTTAAATGGAGCTTTCTTCATAGGATAACCCATCAGGGCTACTTTTTTTTTTTTCTCTACACAAGATTGTAAACCCTAGTTAACCAACTGAAGCCCTAGAAACATGAGTTTGAAATGCCGCACACCTGCTAACAAAATTGAACTAAAAAGTCCATTTACCAGGTTTAAGGGAAAGGCGCTGTTTTAATTATCTGCATTTTAAATAGGGATCATCCATCACTGAAACATTTACAAATGACTTATTTTTTTGAAGGCTTCAACCTGAAACCACAGAAACTGAGACCGTTCTGGTTGTGGGGAAAAAAAAAATAAAAA
>VXBH01002135.1:135734-168607 GCA_013400035.1 Rynchops niger
TCTTCATTTAGCTGCCAGCTTGTGGGGTCCATATAAGGACATATGGCAGACTGTAATGAATGCCATTTGGAAAAGGCAACCTGAAGCTATTCATCGTCTTGACCAGGTTTTAAAGAAGCACAAATCTGACTTCATTTCTCTCTTCAGAAATCCGGTACTGGACTGATGCTCTCTTGTGGAATGAATTGGAGGGTTGATGATTTACTTTGTCTTGTATTGTTGGATTACGTACCATTTAGGCCCTGAGGATTCTTTTCATTATACGTTTTTACAGTACGTAACACAAATGTGTTACAGCAATCTTGTTCTTCTATAAGAGTACAAATAGCTTGAATAATATATATTATTTGGAGTCTTGTACAGGAAGACTTTATGTACAACATATTTTTTTCCCCTCATTACTTGAATGCTATTTTGAAAAGAATATTAAAAGTACCTGATGTTCTATCAGTCAAGTCTTAGCTTTTTTCACTACTCTTGTGTGTCTGAAATAAAGCACAAAACTATTTTGTCTGGTTTTGGTCCATGCTCATGCTTCAGTCAGGTTAATGAACATACAGAAAAGTGAACGCATGAATTTACAAAATATATAATGTCTTGTTCGGAATGTGAGATGATGTGGAGAAACTCGCTGTTTCTTGGCTGATGCATCACAAGGTAGCAACTAGAAATATGTCTTCTTTCAGTGGTGTTGCTTCTGCAATAGTATATGGCTTTTTAAACTGATAGATGAGAAAATTTAACAGTCAGCTGTAGAGTTTTGTCAGTATATTTTAGCATCTGAGTTTAATAGAAAAAGAATAATGCAGGAGATAGTGTTTTGGAGTAACGCAACAGTTCTGATCAATAGTCCAGATTTCCTTCATTGAGGTGATACAATTCCTGTTGAGGATTGTATCAAAACTTACTTTCAGTCTCCATTATTCCGGGTAAACTAAATGTCATCACCAATTTTCTAAGATTATTTTTGGTACATTCCCACAAAGAGACCATTGCTGTGCAAGTGTGAAGCATTTTTAGGATGCCTTTACTATCTCTGTGCTCTAAAAACACTGTTTTTATGATGACAGCCTAACTTTTCAGAACTGTATTTGTGAGGAAAGATTAATGTGTAAAGCTTTATTCAGTATTTGATCTTGCCATTTTGGATAACTTCCGATGCTTGTTTCTCTTGTAGCCAAAGAATGTACAGCAGCATGAGAAAATCCAGAAAGCAAGTACAGAAGGGGTTGCTATCCAGGGTCAGCAGGGAACTAGGCTTTTGCCAGAGCAACTCATCAGAGAAGCCTTTATCCTCAGTGACCTCTTCGATATTGGAGAGTTGGCAGCTGTTGAGCTCCTTCTAGCTGGTGAGAAGGGAAAATATTTAAGAGCTGGAGAAATAAACTTAAATAGGGCCTTCTTATTTAAGTATATGCTTAACATGAATGCATGATTCAGTCGAGGCCTTAGCTTCCTAACATAGAATATTCTTAAAAAGAAATCTACTGTTGCTGGAATGTAATATGGTAACAGTGTTCTGAACCTTAATGTTCATATTTTATGCAGCTATTGCAAAAGGGGAAATAATTTGAGGTTTTTTAATGATTTACTTTTTCTATCACTGAATTTAAGAATAGTTTAATTGATTGAGAGTCTTGCATAAAGCATCATAATAAACATTGGTTCTTCAAATTATGTAGTAGTTATACATTGATACGTGACTATTTAGATTGTAATCTAATTACTGATTAGTACAAGAAGTATTCTGGAAAGTGACACGTGCTTTGCATATAGAAAATATATTTCAGTCTTACTAAAGTATAATTGCTAGTTATTAGCCGCTACTGTTCATTATTAACTTTTAAATTAATTGAAGTGGTAGCTTGCTAACTAGTCACCTTTGGAAAGCCATCTTGAAGTTAGCCTCAATTCCTATTTTGAACTTGAATTTTCCATGTAAATTCAGACACACAGTTTCATTTTGACTAAAGAAAAGATATTTTGCTGGTAATTAGCTTGTATTGATTATTAAGGTGGGTAGATATCAGTTGCAAATATAATTTTGATTAGGATACTTGTGGAGTTGAACTTCTATTTCTTTTAAATTTGTGGATAATATTTTAATATAAATTTTAATACTACACCCAAAATTTCTGTGCTTGAAACAAATCAAAGTGATAGTGAATAACAGTGGTTCTTTTGAATGCTACATTTATATTTCAGTTAGAAATATAAAGCTGTTATCAAAATGTAAATGTTCAACTTTCTGTGACTATTCTGTGCATTTTCATTTGATAGGAGAACACCAGCAACCTCATTTTCCTGGTCTTACAAGAGGTCTAGTGGCTGTTCTGTTGTACTGGGATGGAAAAAGATGCATTGCCAATTCACTACGAACCCTCATCCAGTCACGCCAAGGCAAGACGTGGACATTGGAACTCAGGTCTGTATTAGGGTGATGACCTGATCAAAGTTCTTTACTTGGAGCGCTTTTAGAACTGATAGGACTCAAGGGAATCCGAATATTCTCAAATAAGTTTATTTCTCATAACCTGATGCAGCTGCCTTCACGTTTGTTTTTTAAGCATAGTATTCTTTTTTCTTATGCATATTTTTATTGGATTATAGAGCACTGGAACTCAGAGCACTGGAACAGGGTGCCCAGGGAGGTTGTGGAGTCCCCTTCTCTGGAGACTTTCAAGACCCGCCTGGATGCAGTCCTGAGTGATGTGCTCTAGGCAATCCTGCTTTAGCAGGGGAGTTGGACTAGATGATCTCTAGAGGTCCCTTCCAACTCTGAAGATTCTGTGATAGGGATATCCATTTTACTTTCAGTTCTTTCACCTTTTGGCAGGGTTTTGCTTCAGACACCCTCCCTGTCAGTGTTGCTCTAACTAGTGATGATTACCCAGTATTTCAGAAACCAAGTTTCTTCCTTTGCTGTGTTCTGACTTCCTGTGTCCTGCAAAACAGAGAATTGAGCTCCTGCCTTTGCTTAAAATAGATGCGCTATCTACTGGTGAACGTAATATGCTAACATTTTTTTATTTTAAAAAGAAAATGTTACACACTATTTACTTCTAATGCACAGTGATTGCTTGACTAGAGAAACACTAAAAGGTCTGTTCTAGTGTAAATATAAATTCTGAAACATAATATAAATTATTATTTTAGAACTAGCTCTACCACTCCAGTAAGGTGTATGTAATTGAACAATTGCATTTACTGGTAAGAAAGAGGCTGCGAGCTTGTGAGTTATGTGCGTCTTCTGTATGTTACTTTTTCCTTTTGATAGAAATCTTAACTAGCTGATCCATGTTGTATTCTCATATTCCAAGTTCTTGAAACTAGTTACCTAAAACATTATACTGAATGGATACAAAGTCTTTAGGAGGGCACTGTTTACTGATTAGCGATGCACGTTTAGTTGCTTTACATATATAATGTAGTTGTACGTTTTCTGGCGGCAAACACATTAGATGGGATTAATTATTTTAGACTTCCTCTGTGACTGGAAATAGTGTGATTAATTGTTAAATTTATATTCTTTTTGTTATAGTCAAGAGTTAATATCCATGACAACGCGCTTTACAGATGACCTAATGGAGCAGGGTTTGACTCAGAAGATCCTCACTCTTGTGTCTCACATTGATTTGAACAACGAGTTTGACAAACTCCAGAGAGAGCGAGGATTGGGCAGTGAAAAACATCGGAAAGAGGTAAATACTCACTGAATGTGAATAGTCTTCTGAATTACTGCACAGATTAAAATACAGTTAGACTGCCCAGAGATATGGAGTGATTTTTTTTTTTTTTTACTTTCTCTTCTCTGCCTTTGCAAGCTCTGTTATTATCTGAGGGATCATAGTAACTACTCCACAGCTTGTGCTATACCAGTGTGGGATTCGGATTACTTCCTGATATTAGGGCATACCTTCATACCTTAATTTTAGTGAAGAAGTGTAATCAAGGACAGTAAGAAAGCCTGATATTTGCGCTATGTGCAAATTACTTTTTTCAATTTTATTCTGAAGACTGTACGTTAAATCATCTACCCTCACCACTACCATTATCAGCACCATTGGAACGAAAATAGCAAAATAAAATTCACAAATTGTTAAAACAGCTTGAAACCAAGTCTACTCAGGCAAATAATGCTCTTTTTAATAATCCAATTGTGTTAATATGAATGGAGGCGTTTCTGATAGTGAAGTGAAAATTGCTTGAAAATGAGTTCTCATTTTTGTAATCCTTGAATTTAATTGAGACTGTGACTAACTACAGAGTATGTTTCTAGTAGAAAGATTTTAAACGTTATTGTTTTAATTTCTGAACTTCTTTGTAATGGGTGATCTGTCTAAAAATTATTCTATGTTATAATTGGTCAATTTGTTTTCCACTAAATAAAGAACTAGTTTTACACTTTTGCTATTAATCTAGAAATAATGCAAAGAATATCCTTCTGATTTACCTAAAATTACCTTAATTTACTTTACCTTAAAATTAATTTAATGCTTAATGTTCAAAGTTGTGGGGTGTTTTTTTTTTCTTTTTAGGTTAAATACCATATTTCCCCTCTATATTAATTAGAACTATTATTCTGCTGGAGTTTGTGTGCAAATCTCTTGCTGTGTTAAATGTTGAAAAATTTTTCTCTTTATCACCATGCATGTGACTTTACCAGAGGTAGAATGCTTATAGCTGTTTATTTTTTATTGAACTAGGTTCAATGGATATAGGGCAAGAACGCTATTAGAAGCTTGTAATTCAGCTAAAAACCCCCCAGTTTTACAAAGACCATTATGAAAGGCCATTAGTGGCTTTTTATTTTTTCAGGTTTTTGGGTTTTTTAACTTCACTGTTTTCATAAAACTTTAAGCAGTTAAAACTCAGCTTGGGGGGAGCAATGAAGTTAACAAATAAAACAAATGCCTGTCCTTGTTTGGAAACAGGTAATTTTTGGTGTAACTGTTAGAAAAAAGACAAACTTTGTTTTCAAGAGCCACTGTACTTAATTGTATCATAGCATGCAATATTTTGCCAAACAAAAAGAAAAAAAATATTTTTAGTATGTAAATGCTTGATAGCCTTTATAAGCCAGCATAATGTTGGGTATGATATTTGTTCCATATGTAATAGGGGGTGATAGAATATAAACATAAATGAAATCTAAATTTGATACCAGTATTTTCTCTAAGGGTTTAAAGTTCTGATTTTAAATGTCCTTCATATTGCTCAATGTCTTAAAAGTTAAATACTTGTACAGTTAGTTGAGGGCATCCCTTTTGCGGCAAGGGGAAGACTATGACCTTATCTGGATATAACTGCCACTACAGTTGCGTATTAGAGACAGGAAATTTGACTTTTGTGTGATATGTTTACAGCTACAAAAGTTCTGTGTAGATTCATGTCTCCTGACCTTGACAGAGATGCTGATTTGCGTGTAGTCATATTCCAGGATACCTACTCACACGACCAATGAAATACATGGGAATACAGATGCATTTAACATGCAGAAATGTACCTTATGTTGTTTAGCAATTAAAAAAACCCAACATCTTCTATAGCTGCTCTCCTTAGAGTAATTTTTAAACTAACCTAATTATACTTACTCACTGAAAAGGACAAATTGAACATGTTGCCAGAATATTTATATTCACTGTTTTGTGGTTTTTTTTGTCTTTTTTTTTTTTTTTTTTTTTTTTTTTTTTTTTTTTTTTTTTTTGNTTGTTTGGTTCTTCTTTTAAAGGTTTCTGATCTCATTAAAGAATGCCGACAGTCTTTGGCTGAAAGTCTGTTTGTCTGGACCTGCCAGTCACCACTCAGTAAGGATGACACGTTAATCCTCATAAGTTACCTGGAGAAAGTAACAGTGGAAGCTGATGGCTCGTTGGACAGCGTGAACTTGTCTCTTCTCATGGCTCTCCTTTACTGCTTTGATGTCAGCTTTCTGGAACAAGGCACAGAGGATCGTGAAGGTAAATTGTTATTTAACCAGTTTGGCTACTGATCAGTAACAAATTGGTAGGATTTTGCATGTTTGTCTTCACATTCATTTACTGGTTGTCGGTGTTGTGTTCGCTTTTGTTATTCTTCAAGATTTGATGCACCGTCTCCCTCTGCTAGCAGAAAGGCAGTATATAGCAACGATACACACTCGTCTTCAGGAGTCTCAGCCTTGGAAATTATCAGGCCTGCAAGCAACTGTTAGATTAGCCTGGGCCCTGGCACTACGAGGAATATCCCAATTATCTGACGTGACAGGTAAATTACCTTGAAGTGCAGTTGCTGTACATTAGAATTCAGAGCTTGCAAGTAGTGTAAGTCAAAGTATCTGTTACCTTTTTGAAGTCTTAGTATTTACCTTTATGATAAGATTACCTTTGACACTCCTTTAAAGCTTTCTCAGTGTGTGAGTTGTTGAGAATTGAATTGCTCTGAAATGTACACAGATATAGAAATAATTAGTTATTAGACAGTAATATTGCATAGTGTCTCATTGAAGTAAAAGATTTTAATGTATTGAAAAATGTGAAAGACTGCATTTTAGCAGTTTTAGTATCATTTGAACACTGAAATTAGGAATACTTTCATGCTTATGACTCTCTATGTCTGTAAATGTTACACCCCAGTATCTTGAGGACAAATCTGTTTCTAATTTTTTTTTTTTCTCTGTGTACTTCACAAGCTTTTCAGGCTCCCTAATAGGTCAGAATTGAGTCTACTCCAGGGTATCTATAAAGAAAGCGTAAACGTTATAATTATTGTTTAATTAAGGTTGGTTTGTGATTCTTGGTTCACGGCCTTAGGTTTGATTGGGTAAATGGATCAACGCTTATCAAAGCTGAGATCATCACCCCACATTAACTTGTATTTGCCTGTACAGTGGAAAAAACATAGTTGATAGAAGCATGTTGATTTACATGTCGGCCAGGTATTCTGAAATATGTTTCATATGTTAACAAATAATTGTAACTAATTTTTTCCCCTCTTGTGATTTTTTTTGTTGCCCAGCTCTTGCAGAATTCACTGAGGCAGATGAAGCAATGGCGGAGCTAGCAGTTGCTGATAATGTCTTCCTGTTCCTGACTGAATCTGTTGTGGGGTCTGACAATTTCTACCAGGAGGAATTTTACATTCGCAAAATTCATAACCTTGTCACAGACTTCCTGGCACTCATGCCAATGAAAGTAAGTTGTTTGTGTGAAACAGTTCTTGAGAAATGTGGGCGTATCTTCTGTATTTCTAACATTAGGACAGGTAGTGTGGAGATTCAGATGTGACCCTCAGCTTGGGGTGCTGCAGTTCAGAAAACTTGTTGGCTTTACGGAACCCATATGTTTTGGGGTTTGTTTTCCACACTGAAATAGAATGTGTGGTAGTTTTTTTTTTTTTTTTTAACACTTCAACGTGGTGAGATTTGCAAAACAAGCTTTTGTGGTGGTAGTAGTTTTGTTTTGTTTTGTTTTTACATGATTAAAATTTAAATGAATTCTGGAATTGATGGCAACATATGTGGATATTGATTTTGTTGTTTTTTTCTTTTGATACAGACAACAGTGTAACCTAAATTAACTTACTGGTTTTATCTCTCATTTTTAATTTATTCTTTTACTAATGATCTTTTCCATATTTAAGGGGAGGCATTCTGCTTTTTCTTTCAGTAGTAGTAATTTTTGTGAAAATGAGCAGCTGTTTTCACTATGCTGCAAGAGGGTTTTAAAAAAAATAAATAAAATTCAAAGCAATTACAACAGTGACATTTGTGCAAGACCTTGCATCTAGACATGGAAAATTAAAGTTCTATGAAAAAGCTTTTATTTAATTGATGGAGGGTTTGTTTTGTGACCTTCATTGTGTTGAGCTGTAGTTGGAGTTGCCAAATAATTACTTTTTTCAGTGTGCAAAAAGAAGGATTTAAAAATATATTTTGTTCACTGTAACATTGCAGAATGAGAACAATATTGGTAGGAAAAACAATATTTGAGCCTTAAGAAACTTTGAGGGCATATATGAACATGTTGTAGACAGCTTTTAGGTTTAATTCTAATTTATTTATAATCTGTTGGTGTTGCATGTTTTTTTTTCTCAAGCTGTTTTTTTAACCCACAGAATATTCATAGAACAAGTATAATGTCAGTTCAAACAAGTTCATGTTTGACAACTTTACAGCTATATTTCTTCTGCAATGGCTGCCTGCATACAACACTTACCACCTTGTAACAGGCTGTGGACATCCTTTGAAGGCTGCATGCAATGGTGTTTTCTGTGATAAAGATGCAGTAGCCCTTAGGAATCTTTAGAATATATGAGGTATATTTTATGGAATTGAGTGCAAACAGGTTTGGAACTGGGAACTTCTTTATGAAGCAGTTCCTCATTGGATGGTGTTGCTTTACCAAAGATGAAATATCTCCCTGTAATGATACCAGTTTTTATGAAAGAGTTTGGTAGAGGCCAGTACTAGTTGTTTTACAGGAAAGACTTTGTTAGCGTGCAATTGGGATATAGCCCTACAAGGGAATTTTTGTCCTAACCGCTTAGCGGTTGGCTTATGTACTCAGCTATTTCTACTGAATCTCAAATTTTAGGTAGAGAATGTCTGCTTTGCAGGATCTTTTATTTTTTTGTATATATGTAACCTTTGTTCAGTTGTATTTAAACTGTAAGTCAGCATTTTATTTCACTCTTCTGTATAGTTTTAACATTTATGCTGCTAGCCAGTGATGATTTGGGTAAATCTTTTGGTGGACTGCAGTTACAGTCAGAACTCGATAATTAGCTTTGGTACTTCAGGTAATTCATTATTTCAGTTATCAACACTCAATTTTGTCCATGTATTAATTTTGTTAGTATACTAATTTGGCTAGTTTGCTCTGACCCTTTCCACAGTTATTTCTAGTTTTTAACTATTTTTTCTACATAAGACACAGTTATTTGGCTGCTCATTCAATTTTGCAAATTAAGATACATTATAGACCATGGTCCGGTCTTTAGTGACTATCACTTTGTTTTAATTTTTGGTGTGTTGAATCGGTTGCTTATTTCTGTTTCTCGTTCCTCAATGTCTACTTAATATTTAACGAAACAACTTTTCATCTTATGACTATTTGCTTTCTATAAGCCTCTGGTGGTATGTTTTGTTAAAGGGCTTTTGACATTAAAATTAAATGTCAGCTGCTTTTTGTTTAGTAATTAGTTTTTTCAACACAAAGAATTTTAGGATACTGATTAAAGGGCTTTTTTTTTTAATTGCTGCAGTTGTTCTTCCCCTCCATTCTCTCTTTTTTTTTTCCTATTGTATTTATTGACATGTGGTTAACACTTTTAGTTGCAACACACTGAGTCCAAAGTAATTACATCAATCCAAAACTTTTCAAAACATAAAGTAGGTGTAAGTACAAGTAGCCTTGAATGGCTAAAAAGGTGCAATCCAGCAACCTATATACAGAAGATATTATTTTACAGTGTTTTCTGTTTCTTTACAATCCTGGTGGACAATGGTTTAACTCTCTTTGAAGCTAACCTATCTAGCTTTCTAAGTAGAAAGAGGAAAAGGATCCGCTTCTGGGGCCAAACCAAAGCATCTGGTGAAGTCAGTTGGGAAAAACTCCCATGGTATAAGTTCAGGACTATAAACTCGAGGGCCTTGTCAGTAAGAGTGAGTGAATATATCTTCGAATGTAAGCTTTTGTGGGGGCAGGAATTAAAAAAAAAAATATAAAATTGATTATTCTTGTCATGTATGTGCAAGGTCATTTGCTTTCTTAGTTTTTAAGAGGCTGATTAGACAATTTTGTTATTTCTGTTCTGTTACATTCCTAGCTCAATATAGATCAGTTTTTTTCTCCAATTCATAAATTGTGTAGGTGAAACAGCTGAGAAACCGTGCTGATGAAGATGCCCGTATGATCCACATGACTCTTCAAACGGGTAATGATCCACCTGGTTCCCTTCGGAGAGATCTGGAGCATTTAATGCTTCTAGTAAGCACCACTTTCTTTTAAATTACTGTGTCAAAAAGTGATTGTGACTTTCCTTCTTCATCAGAAAATCCATATATGAATGATAACATACAGTGTGGATCTTCCCCTTTTTGGATTAGAAGAATTTTTTTTTTTCTTAAATACAGATACTTTCTATAACGTTTCATGTAAAGGAATTAATTTAATGCATTGGCTTCTGATGTTAATGAAGTGTCATTTAATTCTTGTTTAGTAGGCAAATACTGCATTGTTTCTTACGTTTGAAGAATAGCTGAAGAAGAGCTGCAGTTATTTTACAAAATTATCTTAACATATCTATTATCTTAAGCCATCTTACTTCAACATAACTTAGACATAAGAATTTTAGGACTATAGGCTATAGGTGGAGTTGAGATCTGGCTAAATACACGGAAATTCTTTGGAACAGAACACCTTTCTTTATCTAGACCGTAATGGTTTACACAGTTTTTTATGTTTCTCTAAGTCTTCAAAAGTCTCCCTATTTACTGTGGAAAAACAAAAATTAAGATATTCCCCCCACTGTTGACAATTATGCTGATAAAGGATTGAAATGTTTAAATAATTTTCATATGTTGATATATTTGTAATGAGAATTTTGGAAGACTGTTTTGTATTTGCGGTAGAGTAGGCTAGGCAAGGTGACCCCATTAAGGCTGTGGAATTACAAATTCTGTAATTTTCAGTAGAATTTTGACCACAGACATGCATTTAAAAGAAAGATCTTTCTGTTTCTGTTATATTTTTTAATAAAAGAAAGAAAACGGAAATAAAATAAAGTTGAAAGAAAATTTAAATATCTATGTTTATTTAAATATTAGTTAATAAGGTTACCTAACTGCATTTTCGAAAAGACCCCACATCATAAAACAGATTTGCATATTGAACTGGTGCATTTTATATTTTCTGTTCATGAATAAATTAAAAACTTGTATATTTCCCCCTATTTAGCATGGAAATGTACAAATGTGCAATTTTAAACATAGGGATTCCTTGTCTTTTGCAAAGGTAGTCCTTTAGGTTATAGAACTTTAACAGGAAAATTTGTAGCAAAATGCTTTCTTAAGTAACTTTAAGGTGTATAGTGAACTTAAAAGAAGAACTAGAAATGAAAAATAAGTCTATTCAGATAATGGGTAAGATCTCTAATCCTGATACTGGCTAACTTGTTTTTAAGTTAATATATAGAGGTATGCAAATGGTTATTTAAGGAGAAATGCCGCTGTTTTCTTAGCAATGATTTGATGCATATTAATTAGATAGAAGGTATCATTTAAAGTTATGAAAGTTTCACTTATATGTTCGTTTTGAATTACGCTGGCTGTCGTTTGTTCTGATATTGCTATTGAGAAGCTGTTATTTTCAGAGCGTTTTAAGGAACAGAACACCAGCTGTGGGATGCTTTGCCTCTCAGATGTGTTTACCTTCTATAAAAGCAGTGCTTATTATTGAAGTAATCATCTTTTTTTTATATAGTTGATATTTTTCTAACATCTTCCTTTCTCTGATAGATTGCTGAATTGTACAGAAAAGACCCCTTTAATCTGGAACTTGCCCTTGAATACTGGTGTCCATCAGAACCTTTGCAGACATCTACCATCATGGGGTCCTACCTTGGCGTAGCTCATCAGCGACCCCCTCAGCGACAGGTTATCTAGATTTTCTTGAGTAATTACTACTACCTTGAAATTGAAGTAATAAATGAATAGTCAACAAAGTTCTGGGTAGCTTCTAAGAAGGCATTATCTCTTCCGAATTGCTTATTTGCACGTGTCCTACTCTGCATGACATGGTTAATTTTTGCTTGCTCTAAAATGACCTACTGCCAGTCATTCATGGTTGTCAATAAACTTAGTAAGGAAGAGTCCTAACCAAAGCTATTTGAAAATTTTGTTTAGGTCTGATTTTGTTGCAGTTGCTAAATGAATTCTGGTAACAGTGCACTTGTGTTTTCTGTCTGACCTCTACATACCTTTTCGGTGTAACTGAGAAGTTAAATTCCTTAACTATAAAAAAACTTACTAACTGTAGCTGGTAATATTTTGGGGGGTAAAAATCCGTGAGAATATTGTAATTATTTAATGCCCAAAGGTTATAGCCCATGAGGGACGGAACTTAAAATTAGAATGAAGAAGCAATCTAAACAGGTGAAACAGATGTTCTAAAATGCTTTGGATACCTGGGATGCTGTTAACCTTCAATGCGTCTTGAAGG
Source organism: Rynchops niger (assembly GCA_013400035.1). Classification (NCBI taxonomy): domain Eukaryota; kingdom Metazoa; phylum Chordata; class Aves; order Charadriiformes; family Laridae; genus Rynchops; species Rynchops niger. The sequence goes on from VXBH01002135.1 coordinate 147,935, forward strand.
ACTCCGCAGTGTTAGGTAAAACCTAGTACCAGACATATCAGACACATCCTGGAATACAGGCTACTTAAGTTAGGGCCTGGTGTAATCTGCAAACACCGTAATATGACCCGGGGAGGAACCACTGTGTGTGAGAGTTACTGTGTAGGGATATGACAAGCATAGTGAATTCTTTCCCTGTATCACTTAACTTGCACTGTGAGACGTGTTAATAGTACTGCTGTGCAGCATTTATGAGCTGAAGTAAATTTTATCACTAGAAATACAGAATTGCAGAGTTAGTATATTTTGCAATAACATTAATTATCTTGTTTTCTTTATTTTCTCTTTGAAACATGATTTTCACCTTCAGGGAAACTGAATAGGCCAGTCTACAAAGGAATTTTTTTTTTTTTTTGAGCTGTGTTTCCACCCCCCTAACACCCCTGCCCCAATTACTTGTGTGTTGCNAAATTGCAGGGTTTGTAGTTGCTTTTGGTTTGGTTGTTTTTTGTTTGTTTTTTGTTTGTTTTTTGTTTGTTTTTTGTTTGTTTTTTGTTTGTTTTTTGTTTGTTTTTTGTTTTTTTGTTTGTTTGTTTTTGGTTTTTTTTGTTTTTTTTTTTTTTAAACACTGATCTTTATTTATTCTAGGTTGTCTTGTCAAAGTTTGTTAGGCAAATGGGAGATCTGCTTCCTTCTACAATTTACATCCCATACTTGAAAATGCTGCGGGGACTGGCTAGTGGGCCTCAGTGTGCTCATTACTGCTTTAGTTTGCTCAAACTCAATGGCAGTAGTCATGGTAAGAAAAGTGACACTTCAGTTCTTTCTCAACTCTTTTCTTTAGAAAAGTACAAAGGCTCATTTGAGATTAATTGTGGCTTCGTGCTTTGAACATTTCATTGTTAGAACCAAGATGTAATTCACTTGAAAGTGTAATCTGGAAAAAAAATAAAGACTGATTAGGTAATAAAATGTCTGAGCACGTTAGCAAGTAATTCACATAATGAAATAATGCATTTTTTTAAAAGCTGTGTCTTAACACCATAAGAGATGCAGAATATCAACATTGCTTATTGTAAAATACAAAATGAGTAATCTTAACTTTAAGCTGTATATTAAATATAGTTATCTTTCCTGAGCTGACTTTTTTCAGAAGCACTTTGTTTTGTTGGAATTTTTTGATATGTGTAATATGATAACACTTTCTCAAAATAAGACGTGCTGGTCAGTCCAGTGTTGTGCATTGATCAATTTGGGAAAAAACCCACCCTACTTTGAAGATATAAATAATGCTGCAAACATTCTAATTCATAAAAGGGAAAACTTATTTTTACTAGCTCTTCGTATTAGCACTTTTCTGTTTCTATTAAAAAACAAAAACCAAAAAAAACCCAAACCAGAACCACTGATGAAACAATAGCTTTGCTTTGAACTTTATTTTTTTCCTCTAGATAAGAAAGATTTCCTTTTAAATTTAAGTACCCTGCTTGTCACCCTGTGAAAGAGTAGAAAGAAAATCTTGTCACCTGTTTGTCATTTTCCTAGCGGAAAACATCCAAGGAGCAGGTGGCAGCCCTGTCTCCTGGGAGCATTTCTTCCACTCTTTGATGCTTTATCATGAGCACTTAAGGAAGGACTTGCCAAGTGCAGACAGTGTCCAGTATCGTCACTTGCCTCTTCGAGGAATCACACAGAAAGAGCAGGATGGATTAATTGCCTTTTTACAGCTTACCACTGTTATAGTAAATTGGGTAAGTAACCTTTTAATTGGTTTTCTTTGTTAATGCTTTTTTTTTTTTCTTGTAAAACATCATCATTCAGCTGTGAAGTTCACTTGACCAAAATGGTATGTAGGGGAAATTTACCTAGCAGTTGTTGTCATTTGGTTAGTGAACTTCAAAAGTATGGGAAGCGTCAGGAATAACTGTTATGACCAAACACACGGTCTAGGTGAAGCAGGAAGAGATGACACCTCTTCCTGTGTTGCTGGTGTTACTGATTTTCTTGCTTTACCGACACTTTGGTGTCATGGAGATGTCTTTCAGAAGTGAGATATATTCAGAAGAAATGACTAGGGAGTAGGAAAGTTCTTTGAAAGGTTCTTTGCATTTAATTATGAGTTTGAAAAGGCAAAAATAATAGATGAATTTAAAAGGAAATGGCAGAAATTTGGCAAGGAAACTCATCAGCTATGAAATTTGCCTCCAGAGTTAGATTTAAGATGTCCCCAAACTGGGAATATAAAAAGTGCTATGAATTGACTGGAAGAGGATTCCAAGAGAATAAAACTGCAATGCAGATTTTATATTGTGAATTGTCTGGGTAATTCTGAATAGTGTGGAATTCAGCTCTTCAGTACCCACCAGACTCTGCAGCCTAAAAATTTTATAGTGTAGTAAGATATCCTTGGTTTTGCTCACACAAACACAAGACAGTGGAACTAGTCAGGCTTTTTAAAAATCATCCTTGATGGTGGTGATAATGGGGAGTTCCTGTGTCAGCTGTCACGTCAGCATTGGATAAGCATGGGGGAAAAAGGAAATCTTAAAACTAGTATTTCCTGGCATCATCAAACCATAACCTGGGAAGACGTAAATTTGTTCTAAGGCTGCAGGGTTATCATTTGATGAGGCTAAAGGCTTGTTCCTGTCCAATGGTTCATCTGAGAGTCTCAAATGAGGTTACGCTGGTGATGACCCTGCTCTTAAAAGAATTCATGTAAGTTCCTAGCAAATGTCCAAATGCTATTTGAGTTCATAATAGAAATATTGATAAAGTCCCTCTGCCAGTGCTCAAAGTGGCTGTCTAGAGTGTAAGTACTAGTAAGACTAATTCCATGAATATGCATCTACCAAAAAAATTAGTTGGGTTGTTGTAAGAACCTTATTATGCACATAATTTTTCTGTATGGATAGGCACAGTTTTAGTAAGACGTGAATAATCTTCAAAGTAATAATCTGCAGTTTTGTTTTCTGTTGAACTCTGTAGAGTGAGAATGCTCGCTTGGCTCTTTGTGAGCACCCTCAGTGGACACCAGTAGTGGTCATTCTGGGACTTCTGCAGTGCAGCATTCCTCCTATTTTGAAAGCAGAGCTATTAGAAACCCTTACTGCTTTTGGAAGATCTCCTGAAATAGCTGCTTCACTCTGGCAGTCCCTGGAATATACACAGGTATTTTAGGGTTTTCAGTGCTTGGAACCATAGCATCCCCATCTGTTGAAACTGTCAGTGTATTTGAAATAGTATTGCATTTCCTCCTAAAATTTCTTGTTGCCATTGTTGAATATAATTTTTTTCACTTAGCTAATGCAGTTCTTTGAAACAATTTTGAAAATGACAGTATGGTTTTATGCCTCAGAGATCTCATTGGCTGTGCTTATTTTACATAAATACTGGTTTCCTAACAGTCAGTCTTGCGTGTTCAATATGTTTTTTCCTCAGTGTATGTTATCAGTAATAAATGTTCTGCAGGTTACGTATTTTTCTGGTGGTTTTTTTTTGTGTGTATGTGTGATATTCTTCTGATGTGAGTGGTGCTCATAGAAAGAAGGGACTGGCTAAAAAGCTTCACTTTCAGGCATTTAATTTTCAGAGGAAGTTAATTGTAATTTACAGGACATTATTGCCAACTTTCACATTTAGATGGCAAATGTCAGATATATATTAAAAGCCCTACCTGTTAAAAGAAGTGTTTTTTCACTTCTGTCTTGATTTCAGAGAAAAATTTTAAATATGAATCTAAGGAAGATGAATATGAAATAAAAGCACTCGTGGTATTGTTAATTTAAAAATCATAATGGGATGGGCTTATTTTATAGTCTGTATTATGGTTCAGACTAATTGCTGTTTTATTTAGAAGAAACTGAGGCATTTGAACTGCAACTGCTAGTTTATTGTTAATTACTAATAAAAAGACCCTGACAATAATGGCATCTTATAATAGTACTATTTTAAATGCTCACCACTTTCACCTCCTAATTTATGATATTCCTTAAAATATATTATTGTAAGAGATAAGAAGGGAAATGTCTTTCCCCTAGCCAATATAAGACAAAAATCATTAATGTGAAAGTATTTCTGCTTTTTGTTTTATTTAACAATAAACATGATGAAGATCTCTGAGCATGTAAAGCTAGAAGCATGCAAGTATAAAACATATAATCCAGCTTTTCAGACAGGAAAATCTGACCTTTTTGCATTCTAAGAGGATTTAGGAAATAACTTCTTACAGCTAAAAAGTGATGAGTACCTTTTAGTCCTGATAGAAATGATAGAGATGCACTTTGATTGTGTGAAATGTATTGTTTGTCTGTTCTCATTTTTCTTTCTGTTTTGAAGATACTACAAACTGTGAGAGGTCCAGGCCAGAGACAAGCAATTGGTATTGAGGTAAGGGTTTCTCTGTACCTAGGCAGCCTCTCTGACCCATCTGCAGAGGCTGCATGTGCTGCCGTGTCCATGGGAAACCCTTGGAATAGGTGCTGTCATTTCACTGCTTCTGAATTTACTCTGAGGCCTGCTTGTAATTTCTGGAAATTTTATCCACTTATGAATCTAGTGCAGCTTCCTACTAGTAACAGAGCGGCATCTAAACCCTTGAAGTCCTTATGAGCACTACTTATTAAGGTTTTCCTATTTTCCTAAATTTGCCCCACTTTTGTAACATATTAATACAGCTCACTTCACTTCTAATAAAAGTGGTAAATAAGAGCGAAGTAGTAAATGTTAAGGCATATCTTCTAGTAGCTCAAGAAATGAAGAGTGTATTGCTGAACTGAAATGACAGTACTGTGGCTTCACTACTCTTTGCTTTGTTTGTGGTGTGCTGCAGACAAAAATGCAACAAAGTCAGTTCACTGTAAAGTAATTCACAGATGATGCCTTTATATTATTTGTTCTTACCTGTTTCTTCCTCCCTCAGAATATTTTGATTGTTTTCTTCTGTTTTTGCTTTCCTCTTGGGAAGGTTGAATTGAATGAGATTGAGTCCCGATGTGAGGAATACCCTTTAACCCGTGCCTTCTGCCGACTCATCAGCACGCTAGTGGAGAGTTCATTCCCCTCTAACTTGGGAGCAGGTCTGCGCCCACCAGGCTTTGATCCCTACCTCCAATTCCTCAGGGATTCTGTGTTTCTCCGATTCCGCACAAGAGCTTACCGGAGAGCTGCTGAAAAAGTAATTTTTGTTTGAAAACTTTTTTTTTAGGATGTAGATAAAATGATTTGACACTGCTAATGTGGCTTAGATGTATCTGAGAAGCTGTGCAAGTGTGATGCAGCAGAGGTTACTGGTAGCAGTTTATAGTATTTTGATTCTGTAGACACGTGATTTTTCGACTCATGGGTCATCAGGATCCATGAACTGCTTCCAAGGAGCCTGTATAATGTATCCTTTTTAAAAAAAAAAAAAAAGCTTATATTATTGCTAAATTTCAATTTGCTGTACAGGATTCTGCAGCTCTACTACATGGCTAATGACTTCTGAACGTCACATGCCCAGATCTACAAGTTAGATTTGTGCTTTCCTCACTGTTACTTAAGAGAATATTTCTGACTTGCTGAACCAAGGAATTTGGGTTTACTTTATGATACTTCTGTATAAAAGCACATGCTAAACTGTATCCTGGAAGCTATTAGTGATCTGTTGTTAGCTGTGTACCTAATAGAGACTCTTTATTCCTTGTAGTTTCAATATACTAATATGTATATTGTATAATATAGCCTAAAATAGGCGATAAATCTGTTTTAGTGTTTTATTTTACTTCAGGAAAAAAAGCTCAGCCTTTCAAATTATTTGACGTGAAGAATTATAAGTGTTGTAGTGCTAGTATTTCAAAATTAGATAGTCATGCCATACTTCTCATCCAGTACCTCACTGCGTGGCATGGTGTATTCTTTGTTGTCCTGGTCTTGTTGCTGCAGTGTCAGTCTTATTCTCTGTATGACTTTTTCTCCATTTTGTGATTATCTACAGTGGGAAGTAGCTGAAGTAGTTCTGGAAGTGTTCTACAAATTGCTGCGGGACTATGAACCTCAACTTGAAGACTTTGTGGACCAATATGTGGAGTTACAAGGTTAACTTATTCATTTGTTCACTGACAGACAGAACTGTAACTTGCTTTGCTCTTTTGCCTCTGTCTTGTGATCTCGTTTAATATTGCGAGTAAGCTGGTGGAAGCTAGACCAAAGCTTTAATACAGGAAGACATTCAAAAAATGTCCGTGTACTATCAGGAGCTATGTTGCTGATACAGTAGGGCTTCGTGTACACTATATCCTACTTCCCTAGCTCTGCAAGGGGGATGACTTCTGTCTCTCTTGCATTGCTGATTTGATTAAAGAGCAGTGTTTGACATTTAAAAGCACTTTGGTTTTGGGCTTGGGCCTCTGGATTTCTTTGGTCTATATCTAAATCACCACTATTCATAGGGTTAATTTAAAGGTGTCAGTGTGTTTGAAATACTGTCCAAAATTATTGATATATTAATTATTCAGAGCAGACAGTAGCAGTATAATTATGATCTGAAGTAATTTAATTCTGGACAACTGTTCTTTAAAAGGCCAAAGTTGATGGCAGTTGCCTCGTTATAGGAAATTTAATGTTTATTTGGGCCGCAGATTTTTTTTTTTAGTACAACGTTTCTTCTTAAGATTGAGTGCCAGCTTGAGGTCTGTGGATTTGCTTGTAGCAGTAGAGAGCTATAAGAACCACTTCTTTAATGGACAACAACTTGAAGACATACCTCTCTAGTGAGCTTGTCTCAGTCTGGGAGGCCTCTGTGCCCTGTACTTAGACAAACAATTTTGGCAGCTTAACTGGCTTGAGCAATTTCTGTTAGCTCATTCCTGACCTTGGCTAGACCTTCAGCTTCTATGATTATTTGTGGGTTACATGATACATTGGAGAAATGGCTTAAATAATATCTTTTTGACTAGATCCATTTCTTGAACTGATTCAGTGTCTGATGGCACATCTGTTGGCGTCTTAGAGGGCAGCACAGACACGGACTAAATGGAAGGAGAAGGGGATTTTCTTAAGCTGATGCCAAAAGAAACTGCATGCTCATTCTTGCATATTAAAAAAATTCTTACTACTGTCCTGCTTTTATCCATCATTGTTTACTAGGAGACTAGATAAACCAGAAGCATCAGTCTTGACTTTTCCTTTTATTTTGTTTTATAAGGGTCTTTGATTTTTAGGCTAGTAGTTTCATTTTTGCATGCACACATGCAAGTATCTGTACACTATGATCATCATGGGTTCAGTGGACCTTCTCAACTTTGATTTCTGGAAGTGCTTTTTCCCTTATCCAGAGTCTTCATGCAGGTTTTGGGGGATGTAAACTTTTTCCAGTTACTTTTCAGTCTTGCAGAACCATTTAACGTAGCTCCAATGTGGTATAAAGTATTAGCATTGATTTGATGAGTCCAAGGTCACATCTACTTAGGGAAAGTCTAACTGGTTAAAATTTAAATTGTGCTATTAGATGTTGAAAAGTAATGGTAATTGCTTTTACTATTCTTCACGCGCTTTTAAAATTACCTGAATGGCTTATGTGTAAAGAAAACCTCTGAAGACATAGTATGTTTCATCTATTTAGATGATGCTTATAACAACAGGGACTGTTATGTTTTGTAGTTCAGACTACCTTCAGTAATGGAAGTCTTTTCTATTAGATGTTTATTTTTTTTTTTTCCCCATCTGTCTTTTTAGGAGAAGAAATAATAGCATATAAACCACCAGGATTCAATTTGATGTATCATCTGTTGAATGAGTCTCCAATGCTGGAACTGTCCCTCAGTTTGCTAGAAGAAGGGGTTAAGCAGCTTGACACTTATGCTCCGTTTCCTGGTATGTGCCTAGTATTTATTTTTCATGTGAAGTTAAAACGTGTACTAAGTAGCATATAAAGCTAACAATGCATATCTTCAACTTGTTCCTCTTGCATGTAAAAATTGTGTTTTGGGGGGAATTTTCCTATCACTAAAGAACTGACAAATTAGTTCTTGGTGCAAGGCTTTGGATGAATGAGGTTCATGAATGTAGTCTATTTAACTGTTCCTTTGTTTTACTTACGGTTCTTGTTGTTTGTGTACTGCAGGGAAGAAGCATTTAGAGAAAGCTGTACAGTATTGCCTTGCACTTCTAAACTTAACCTTACAGAAGGAGAATCTTTTTATGGATCTGTTGCGGGAGAGCCACCTTTCCTTTATTGTCACGCCACTGGAGCAGCTGCTGCAAGGAATCAATCCTCGCACTAAAAAGGCAGATCATGTGGTGAATATTGCTAGGTATGTGTAAAGTACTGAGAAGGGGGGAGTTTTGGAGGCACAGAAGTGTTTGGATCCCCGTCCTTTGATTAATTTTACTAGCCAATGCTTCTCTTTGCACAGAGCGTCTCTGAATTTTTTTTTTCTTTTTTTTTTTTTGATGAGGGGGGGGGTCTTCACAGGTGGCATGATCTGTATATTGTCTAGTGCAAGACTGGGATCTGCATTTATAGTCTATGTTTCTGAGGTTTTTTTTCCCCTCGTGACTTCTTCCTGGTTGCCTTTTGTGCAGTGATTCCCTTGCATATAATTATCAGTTTGCCCCTGGCTTTGGTTGTCATAAAGTGGGAGAGTACAACTTCATTTGGTTGCTATTGGACACAAATGTTTTACAGTATTGTCCAGTAATTACTATATTAAAAGTATCAGGCTAGTAATCTGAAACTCTGTTTCCAATGTAAAACTTTAGGATTTCCACTTCCCTTCCTGTTTGGACAGGACACCTTCTGTTCCTGTTTGATTTTATAATAACTTTACAGACAAACAAACATTGATGAATAGTAGAATTGAGTGCATAAAAAAGCAGTGATATTTTGACATGGAATGTATTAAAAAAATTGAACTCTTTCTATATATGTGGTTTTGTCTTTTATTTACGTTACTTTTTTCACATAACAATAGTCGACAAATAGTTTAAAAAACTCAAAAGAATCTTAAAAGGTGTGCTTTTATCTCGACTATTTCACGTATATGCAGTAGTTGATTTTTAGCTAGTGTCGGTCTTTAGTGATGCTCATTTCTGTGTGATCTGAAGGTATTTTCTCCACACTTCTTGTGTGAGCCTGTGACCAGTTGTTTTAACTTATCCTGCAGTGTTTGAGGTAGATTTGGGATAAAAAGAATGGTAAAAAAATCCAGGAGAGGTTATTATCCCTACTCAGCCTACTACCCTCCTTTTGAAGGAGTGTTAAGTGCTTCATGTGGAGTTAAATTTTGTTTGTAGCTTTAACGTTTTCTCAGGTAGTTAAATTTCTAAATGTTTTGGTTCTAAATGTTTAATTTCTCATCTGTGCATTACTATCTTGAAATAGTAAAATTCTCAACGATTTCATTACAATCATCTTGTATTTTTGAAGGTACCTTTATCATGGAAATGGCAATCCTGAACTGGCTTTTGAAAGTGCCAAGATTTTGTGCTGTATTTCTTGTAATTCCAACATCCAGGCAAAGCTAGTTGGTGACTTCACACATGACCAGGTAAGCGCCAGTTTCTTTGGGTCTGGAAAGAGAAACTGGTGGAGAAATACTGGTGCTCCATAATGCTACTTTAAAGGAAAAGTTTCTAGATCAAGTACATTAAAACTATATTTTGTCTTGTATATACCTGCCTCTAAAGAGTCTTTTACTTTGGTATTGTGAAAAGCAACTACTTCATTAATTGAAAAAAAGAAAATCATGAATGTTTGCAAGAAGGAAAAGAGCAATATTTCTTGAGATACTGACACTTTTTCTTGCTTTTATAGTCATCAGCCTGTGAGGATAATTTAGCCTATGTAACAACAGTAGATTTTTTTTTTTCTGTTGAGTGTCTGATTGCTAACATACGCGTACAACAGCTACAACTCTTAATTCCTGCTTATTGACTAGGTTATATAATTTTTGTCTGGAACTTCTGTCAACTTGTATGGAGCGAATTATGAAAGGTATTGTTTTTAGTAACCTTAAAATTCTCTTCATTTCCATCCTTTCATTGTTGAATACAGAATATCAGCCAGAAGTTGATGGCTGGGTTTGTGGAATGTTTGGACAATGAAGATGCAGAAGAATTAATTAATCCAGATGAAGGTATGTAAAAGGCTTCGTAAAAATTGCTTACACTGTTGCCCTTTGCATAGAATGAAATTAAATGGAAGAGGTGAAGAAAGTGCTTTTAAATCAGAAAACCCTTTTGTTGTTTTCTGTAGGATTGTACCTTTAACAGAATGAAAAGCACCAATGTTTTGTTAAGATATGTCTATAATACGATGAACCAACTACAAACTGAGTCTATTTTCAGAAGACAAGTATTTATCATTGCTCTGGATGTATTATTTAGAGCTGTATTAATAGTAATATAAAATTTTGGTCTTGTATTCCTTTGTACTAATATAAGTTGAAGCTTTAGCTTTCTTGTATTTAACTTGAAGGCTCTGAGGATTATTCCATTAGGTGCATTAGATGGCTTTCTTCACTTTCTTATTTGCCTTGTGGGTTTTTTTTTTTGTTTTGTTTGTTTTTTTTTTTTTTTTTAAATCAAGAGCTGGAACCCGAAAAGAAGAGGGCACGGATCCATCATGAAACGAGGATCCATATTCTGAACCTCCTTATCACCTCTCTTGAGTGTAGTCCTCCCAGCCTTGCTCTGTATCTCTTGGGATATGAACTAAAGAAACCTGTCAGCACCACAAATCTGCAAGATCCAGGTATGAAGAGGGATAGTTGAACTGGCATTTAATCAGTTCTGTTACCAATACTGAGGATATTTATTGGAAAATTCATGGGGAGAAGTAGTTCCTCTTAATGTTAAGAACAAGTCAACAAGTCTTATTCTAATCCTCAAAAGCTATATTAAAAGTTGTGTTGATACCCACATGCAGCATTTAAAAAGCTTCAGGATTTGATCCTTTGTTTAAGTTGTATTTTGGAACAGACTTGAAATTAGAGTTGTGGGGGAAAATGATAATTCAGAAGTGAAACATTTCATTTATTTACTATTTTATGCAGTGTGGTTGTGTCCAGAGTACAAAGAAATAGATGTGATGATCCAAGAAGTACCTACATATGACAACATGCAAGTCTACAGAGGAGATTCTCACTTTGAACTAGTTATACTACTTAACTACTATCCTGTCCCTCCTCAAACTCCTGTTTAATTATAGGGAAGAAAAACAGTTTTGCTCTTTAACATTGTAGAAGAAAACCTTTTAGAATATGTGGGTTTTCATTCTACTGCTAGGTATATTAATATATATTCATATGCATGAGTATATATATGAGAATAAGATCTTTAGAACAACAGAAGTGACATTTCCAATGTTTCTTGAATTGGTGAGAAAAATAGTGTGTTAGCATGTGTCTTGTTTGTCTCCTCAGCTTCTAACTTGTATTTAGTACAAGACAGACATTGATAAACTTGAGTAAGTTCAGCAGAGATGGTCAGGGGGCTGGAGCACTCAGCCGATGAGGAGAAGCTGAGGGAATGGGGCTTCTGCAGCCTGGAGAAGAGAAGGCTTTTGAGGGGACCTAATAGCAGTCTTTGAATACCTACAAAGAGGTTAATGAGAGGATAAAGCCAGGCTCTTCAGAGGTGTGTAGCAGGAAGATGAGAGACAGTAGGCATAAATTGAAACAAGAGAGACTCCAACAGGATATAGGAGAAACTTTTTCACCATGAAGACAGTGGAGTGGGTTGGCCAGAGAGGTCATGCAGTCTTCATGCTTGGAAGTTTTCAAGACCCAACTGTATAAATCTGGTCCGATATCATAACTGAGCAGTAGTTTGGAGTTGAGACGTCCTGGAGTCCCTTCCAATTTGAAGTATGAGATTCTTTCTCAACTCTTTCAAAGAATGTTTTATATGAACATGTTTGAACAAACATTTGATTTTAGCTATTTAGAGAAGAATACTTCTCATTATCTTTCGATTTGTATTGGATCCTGTGGCCCAGAAATTTTTAGTCCTTCATAGTTCTAAATGAAGGGTAGATAGGACCTGAATTTTATTTGGAAAACAAAAAAAGTCTTAAAGTTATTTGATACATCAACAAGACGGAAGAAAGATGCCAAAGTAGCAAAGTAGCTTACAGTTGGAGATAGTGTTTTGGGTATTTTGAAATTCCATATTTACATTATACAGGTAACTGATCTGCACCCACGCAATTTTACAGGATATCACATGTTAGATCACTGGTAGGGGACATTATCTCAAAGCCATAAAGCCTTGCACACTTCTTTGAATTATCCCATTAATAATGTGAAGAAATAAGCCATTTGCCTTGCAATTATAGTTTCCTACTAAGGCATAAATTATACCTGTCCAAACAGAGAATATAATTTCCCCTGTAAGAACTGTGGTTATTGATGCCTTTGCTGCTTCAGGGCATCTTTCTGGGTTGATTAAAGAATTAATTGGCTAAAGGAAGAATGCAAAAAGACAGGATTTTGACTTCAGGATTAAAATCTCCTCCCCGTTCCCTTTGGTTGCAGCGTCAGGTGCCTTTAGGAGCATGAGTCATAGAATGTCTGCAATTGTAAAATAAAGACAGGAATTTAAAGCTCCTCTTTGAAATTGGCAAATGAGTATTCAGTTTAAGTTTAAAAACAAGAATTCGAATTTTCATTTGGTTCATACAGCATATTAAAGAGTCAATTGAAACTTTTTTTATAGAACTGAAGAGAAATTTCTTGAGTAAGTTCTTAAATAATTTATCCTCTTTCACCAGCATCTCAAAAGCCTACAGAGTAACTATAAATGTTTTCATTAGATTTTTGCTGAAACAGAGTGCCTTCTTTTATTTTAATTAACAGAGAAAAACCTGCCAGGTATTTTTGTTGCAGCTCTGTGGAGCACTGTAGTGCAGCACAAGGTATCTGAACAATTTAGTTTCTGTAATTCTGTGTACTAAACTATATTAGCTATGGAGGCAAGTAAGATCAAGAAGGTTAATAAACTATCTTTATATTTTAAGGTGTCTTGGGTTGCCCACGGACTTGCCTTCATGCTATTTTGAACATACTGGAGAAGGGTACCGAAACAAGGAATGGGCCTACAGCAGTTCAGGAATCTCCTCATCTTGCAGAACTCTGTTACCAGGTATTCAGCATATTTTCTGTTGGTAGCTCTAAGTAGAGTTAGCTGCTTCCTGGTTGTTGAACACAGATGGTTGATGACCTTGATAATAGTTACATTTTCAAAATGCATCTATCAGCTTTTTATGTACATTGAACTCTTCCTATTCTGCCTTTTCTAGTGAAAAAGTATTATCTTGTAGCAACACAGAAAATAAAGAATGTGCACTCATGTCAGAACTCGAAATTAGGATATACTTATAAAACTAACGTTCTAAATATTTCTGGTGATCCTTTGAATCTATTGTGACCATATGCCAATTTTTTTTTTTTTTTTTAATTTTGGAATTGCAGTTTGCCAGCAAGAAAGATAACAATCCTAAATAAAGCAATAAGATTATCTTCTTTATTCTGTAGTAGTAACAGAATGTATGTACGTATATCTGAGGGTGTGAGATGGGGAAGACAACTGAATTAGACGTATGTGGAAGGATGCTGGTGTTTGGCCTTAAATCGTATAATCATATGATTACACACCTATATCATGTTGAAAATCTGTGGAATCCAGAAAGGATTTTAAACATTAAAAGTGAAAGAGGCCATACTGTAGAAGGAGGGGCAGGGGGAAGATTGCATTTCCTGTCCAGGTGAACCTGGAGGCTGAAAAAGACTCATTTTTAAGTGAGCTGGACAAACAGAAAGGCTTATATAGTGTCATCTTGTGGGCAAATAGCCGTTGGAGTCATCCACATGCTGGTAGTCCTTTAATCTCATAATTCAACGTCTGTTTTAAAAAATACGTTCAGCTTTGGAGTAAGCTGATAAAAAAAACTTACGGTAAATACAGGTAATATTGTTTGAGCAGCAAAACAGTGTTATGCGTCTTTTGATTTGGTGGTTGTTTTGTTTTTGAAATAAATTCCATAAATGGATATCTACTGTTTTTTGATCGTCAGGTGATCTATCAGTTGTGTGCGTGCTCTGACACATCAGGTCCAACTATGAGATATCTGAGGACCAGTCAGGATTTCTTATTCACTCAGCTGCAGTATTTGCCATTTTCTATCAAAGGTAATTTTTACGCTAAGATTGTGCATCTTTTGACTCCCTAAGAATCATAGAAGAAACATAGGTAGCATTATTAAACTGAATTAATTACTGCCTAACTATGCCTATTTAGTAAGTTCAGATTATTAGTGCTGAACTTTTGTAAAAGAATGTTAGTTTTGGAATACATCAAGTCTCTGGAAGCAAATCCTAATCTATATTTCAATTATAATTGTAGTTTTGTTAGATTATGCCACAGGAAAAAAAAAAAATTGAAAAGTAAGAATCCTCTGAAGAACTGAGTGAATAGAAGGCTGGTGGTTGTAATCACCTGTATCTTCCCTTCTTTTGAATAAAGAACTTTTATTTGGTGATGGCATTAATTTCTAAGTTAATAGATGTGTTTTTAATGTTTCAGCCCAACACTTCTCAGGTGTCTTAGACTGAATAAATGTACTTATTCACTTTATCAGATGCTTGACCACTAATTCTTTGTTAAATGATAGTAAATTTAGCATTGAAATACATGTATCCAGCATAGGTAAAGCACTTCAGATGATTCTTACGTAACATAAGAATCTAAATTGGATGACTATAGACTATGAAGATTCTTGGAGATCCACATTCAAGCCTTACCAACTTTGATTAAAGTTATAGTTCATTTTGGGTAAATGTCTGATTTATTTTCACTGAAATTATAACTGACCCTATTTGCTCATGAAGCACTGCATTCTCCACAATGGCTGTTAGTACAGGTTGTATCCAGATTTTTTGTGTATGTTTATACTCTTAATTGCATGTCTGTGTATGATTTGTTTTCACAATAATCACACGTTCATTTAATGGCTTTTGTCAGATCTCTCAGTCCTTTTTTTCTCATAAACAAAGGGTGAGCAGATAGTAAGTCATGACATCTTTTAAAGCTTTCTCAAATGAAAAGTGGTTTCCTTGGAATAAGTAATATTATTTATGTTCAATTTCTAATTGTTTCCTTATTCCCATACAGAACATGAGATTTCAACACTGAACCAAATGTCTTGGCTGATGAAGACTGCAGCTATAGAAATGCGAGTGACATCGCTGAACCGCCAGCGCTCCCACACACAGCGACTGCTGCATCTGCTACTTGATGACATGCCTGTGAAACCATACTTGGGTAAGAGGAATTTATTGTGAGGGTAAATAAGCTTGAATAAATGGAAGTACGAGAGACTTTATTTGAATTCTTTGCTCTATAACTTGTGACAGTTCATTTGTCTGGAACTGACATTGGAGAGATGGGAAGAAAGATGATAATGGTTGGAGACTCCATAGTGAAAGTGATCAGAGCATCTTTTTGATCATTGCTGCTTTGTCTGCGTTTCATTTTTCAAATGTCTCAGCATATACACTGATATAAAAAATAAAGGTAGTTTATGGGGTAGAAGAGGGGAATATAAAAAAACCAAGTAAAATTATAAAATAATTTATTTTGGGATGCTGTCCAGAGTTGTTACTGTGTAGAGAAGGTGGAGGGTCTTCCTTGGTAAACAGTTTTAGACAGTTTTCTCAGTCTTAACTCCTGTCTGTCACGCATTTTCAACCCTCTCTCAGAGAAGATAGTAGCTACAGGTCGATTTGACTTTTGACATTATAACATCACAAAAATGATATCTCATCCCAATGTGATGTAAAATGCAATGTTAAATAAAAAGGCAAGATTTCAGAGTTTCAGAGCAGAGTAGAAGTGTATCAAGAGAAACAGGGATAGATGGCAATAAAACATGAAGAAAATAGGCAGAATAACTGGAAGATATCATAATGGGCTGCAGCAGTATGGTGTTTTCCCTCACTTTCATAGGTCTGAACACTGTCTTTTCGTCGTTGTGGGTGTCTGAGTACGGGAAACTGTCTCCAGATACCCTACTCATTTTACAGTGTTCATCCAACTGCATTATTCATCCTGGGAGGTGGGGTGTCATTTTAGGCATTTCTAGTACTCTCTAATCTATATTTGATTATGGAATAGCTTCTGTGACGTAAGTGGTGTTTTCATTTTATTAATAGTCAAGGCCGTATTTGTATTGGAAGACTTCCACATGAAAAGTTTGTCAGTGTGTGTTCTCTCCATCTTTCAGTATTAATAAAGTAGATGGTATTTTTTGCTGATTTTTTATTTATTTATTATGTTTCATTGCCTTCAGCTGATGGTGAAGGAGGAATGGAAGATGAAAGTCGATCAGTCAGTGGCTTTCTCCACTTTGACACTTCTTCCAAAGGTAAGCATTATGGTGGTTGATTATTTCTCATAAAGTTTTTCTGATCCTGAAGTGGGGGGAGGACCCCCTCTAGAATGGACACTTTGAAAAAGAAAATAATAGACTTTTTAACAGCAGCAAATTTTAGTTTGTGTGGGGAAAAAAAATGGGGAAACCTTGGAGTGAGTGGAAAATACTGGACTTGAAAGGAAGTTAGAACAATCTGTTCAGAAGAGTCTGTGTTTTAAGTATCTATGGAAGGGCAGAATGGGCGGGTAGTAGTCTATAAATTTACTGTTGACAGTAAAAACAGCGAGACTGTTGCTAAGGCTGAACATATTTGTATTTTCATGACAAAGAATATAAAACCCAAGTAAATAACTTTGGATTCCTTACAATGTTTCGAAGTCTCAACAAAAGACTGCATGGTTCTCATTGAAAACCAGCCTGCTTTTATTAAGGAGGAAAAAATTAGAGTCTTATATTTGTAAATATTGGATTACATGCATACCTAAAAGGAGAACAACGCAGTATAACACAGATTAAGAATGTAAGGCTCTAGAAAATGTTTTTAAGTCCCTTATATAGATTGATAGTACTTTCTGAAGATTTAGTGTTTTCTTTTGAAACTTTACACATTAAGATTTGGATTTACAAAGGTAAGTTAGGCTCCTATTGTCAGTTTTGTTTTGTTTTCCCCTTGATGTTTTTGAATACAGTTTGAATTGATTTACGTTTCCAGTACGCAGGAAGATATTAAGTATCCTGGATTCAATTGACTTCAGTCAGGACATTCCAGAGCCTTTACAACTGGATTTTTTTGACCGGGCTCAGATTGAGCAAGTCATTGCTAATTGCGAACACAAGAATGCACGTGGTCAAGTGGTCTGCAATGTCAAGGTGCGCAGTGGTCTGTGTTCTCAAGCTGCATGTGCTATTATATAATTTGATTAGAACAATAATAAAAAAGTTTATGATAATAATAAAATAAAGTATTATTAATACTTTGAAACTTGCTTTCACAGCTGTTTCAGATATGTGCATAATTTATGCAAACTATTCACATTAGTTTATTTCTTCCGCATTGCACACACTGATTTCTCATTTGCAGTAGACAGATGCATCAGTTTAAGATACTGTCATGAAATATTTTCTATGTTAATGTTTTTCCCATCTTGGAACACCCAAGTGATATTGTACCTTAAGTATTTCACTGGTCTCCAGTACACAACTATGTACTACTACGTATGTGTACACAACATAGTTGTGTACTGCAGTAGTTCTTTGAGGCTTTAAGTAAGATAGTGTCCCATTGTGATGAGTACTTGACAAGTGTATGATAAATAGTCCTGAAAAATTTGTGATCTGAGAGACAAGGGACAGAGCAGGAGCTGAATGTAACATGGAAGTGATCTTGATGGTGATAGGAATACAGCTATTCCATATTAGGAACCAGGTATTCTATATTGTAAAATGTATTTTAGACTTGAGAGGGAACAAATCTTTCCTTCTGTGCAAGAGAACTATAGTGGAAGTTGAAGAGAAAAGGGAGTGTGATGTGTAAGAAGAGCTCATGAAAGGACAGAACAACTTAGGACCAGAAGAGAATGAATGAGTGTAAAAAGAGAAGTGCAGTGAGCAGGGAGAGAGACTAGACACCTAAAAGTACTGCAGTTAGAGAATGAAGTATGGGTGAAACCTAAAATATGAGTAAAACTTATTTGAATCTCAGTCCTTCAGTTGTATCTGTCATTATGCAGACATCTCCTAAATGCTTTTAGGAGGAACAAATACAACTTCCTTGTCATTAAAGTTTCTTTTTTAACTTTTTAATTTCAGTACCTTCACAGAGTTCTGGTTGCAGAAGTCAATGCCCTTCAAGGAATGGCAGCAATAGGCCAGAGACCTTTACTTATGGAGGTAAGTACAGAAAAAGTAAACTACTGTTTGTTGTTGCTCTTGGTGCGTTTCCTATCTGTCAAGCAGTAAGCTTTACTAGGAAGGTTTGTGGATTTGAGTCCTAACTTTGAGTTAGTAATTCTTTGGGGGGGGAAGACATTAAAATTTGGTAAGATAAACTACTTTTTAACCTACTGTTCTCTAAACAGCAGACATGGAGTCTGTTTTCCTTTTTCTTTAACCTTTTCCCTGCCTATTACTGATAACAAGTGCAGCTCCCACTCCACTGTACAGAACGCAGCACATACTGATGTCAAGATTGGCTGTTGACAAGTACAGTGTGTAGCAGCCAAGTTCATCTTGCCTTTCTCTCACAGGGGTGCCAATTTATTTCTCCTTTCTTCTACACAGCTATAGTTTCAGTGAACTTGGAGCTTAATTATTTTCGGAGGTTCATGCCATCTTTTAAATTTAGTTCAAATTGGTTAAATGGATTTGAAAATTGAAAGATGAAGGAGAAATGACTCAGACTAAAACAGGAAGAAAATGCGCAAACAGATTTTTCATGGCTATTTTTGTTTTGATTTTAAAATGCATGTTAGAAAAGAATTGCCCTGATTATTTTTTTTGTTTTGTTTTTTTGCTATGAGCTTGAGACATTTATGATGTGAAAAGCAGCTGGTTTGGCCTATCTTGTTAAAATGATTAATAGCAGCTTGTTTCTTATAAGCTGAAGACTTACCTTTTTTTTTTTTTTTCTAAAGACTATTATTAATAGATAAAATTGTTATCTTGAAATCTTTGTTATCTTTGCCATTACTTCTTCTAGCCTATTACAACTCAGTTTCTTTGTTGTTGGGTGTTCAGGAGATCAACACTATCCTGCAGTATGTAGTGGAGCGGAATAAGCTGCTGCAGTGCCTCCATGCTAAGAGGCATGTTTTAGAGTCATGGAGACAACTGGTGGAAATCATACTCACTGCATGCCCCCAGGATCTCATACAGGCTGAGGACAGACAACTGATTATCCGTGATCTATTGCAGGATGTGCATGACAAGGTAATGGTATACTGGAAGTCAACCATTTCCTTGAACTTTGTTGCTATATCCTTTTATGTGAAAGAGAAGCTGCTCTTCAAGTAGCGTTCTTAATTGAAATACAAAAACAAATTGTCTGCCTTGAGTATTCTTCTTAGTTTTCTGATTGCTGCTATGCTGAAGTTGAATGCAGTGTGGACAAAGGGGACGCTCTGTGTTCTTGCATAGCTACTGTTGAACTATGAACCATATATTGACAAATTTCAAAGACATTTCAGTGTAATCCAGTAGATTCCAGATGTTAGTGTGGAAAGGGTGTGTGAAAAGTAAACAGCCCATTTTGATGAGGAACAGAGAACAACTCATGGAAGGGATAAAGGCAAACAGTACTACAGTTGCTTATTTGCTGTCTTTAGATGACTTGCTGCAAATCCTCCCAGTGCTGCTTTTGAGAAATGAGAGTTGAATGAAGCTTCAGAGTAGGAGTAGTAAAGATTTTACAATTGGAAGGGCTTTTGGAAATGTGAGAGTTTGCTTTGTCTTAAAATATTTAAAGTCTAGGTGGCTTATGGCTGAATTATAGTAGTAATTTTTGAGTCAGACCAGGCAGTTACTACTGACCTGGCCATTCTCAAAGGAAAAAATTAATGAAGGTTCCTTGTATTGTTTAGGCTGCTGGGGCATTTAAAAAAAAATTATTTTGCTTTATTGTGAGAGTTATGCTGTTTGTATTTCTGATTAGGCAAGTTGTGTTTTGAGAAATATATATGAAAATGTTATTTTTTTTTTTTTCAAACAAAGGGTAACTTTTTGGATTTTTGTTGTTGTTTTTTCCATTGTTTCCCTTCTGTAGGTGTTACCTAAAAACTATTTTTTAGTGGAGTGCCGCTTTTGGTTTTTATGTGAACAAAATTTAAAAAACGGGAAACAAGGGAGTTCTTTGCTAGTTGAAGGTATTTCTTTCCTAAAATCTTCACAGAGCAGAAATTTCAGACTCTAATTTTCTGTAATACTTAATTTTTAGTGAAGATTTTGATAATTTGAAAAAACAATTATTGTGGTGGAATAGCACTCTGTGTGAGAGAACATTTGGAATGCATTGAGCTCTCACTAGGCGTGGATGAAGAGAGGGTCGAGAGCTTATGGGTAAGGATTAAGGGGCAGGGAAATATGACAGACACTGTTGTGGGTGTTTATTACAGGCCACCTGATCAGGATGGGGAAGCTGATGAGGCTTTCTACAGGCAGCTGAAGGTAGCCTCGCAATTGCACGCCTTGGTTCTTATGGGGGACTTCAATCACCCCGATATCTGCTGGGAAGACCACGCAGCCAGGCATGCACAGCCTAGGAGACTCCTCCAGTGCACTGATGATAA
>VXBH01002136.1:2172-20825 GCA_013400035.1 Rynchops niger
GATATACGAGTTTAGAAAAAGAACTAAACTACTTTAATGAAAACAATAACCAATAAGAAAATAGTAAATAATAATAGAATAATAAAAATTAAAGAAAAAAGTATACAATATATACAAAACTGTAGCCAGCTTCCAGGATGACGATCGCGTCACCAGCAGACACAGGAAAAGTCCCAGACTGACGTCAGCGACGGACAGGAGCTGAATTCCGGAACTAGAGTCAGGAGTGCTCGGATCGGTATCAAAGGCAGATGAACAGACAAGGTCCTCCTCAGAGGTCAGGCATTGAAGAAGAAACGAGCCAGAGCCCCCTTTGCCCCTTTGATCCCTCAGCTTTTACACTGAGCGTGATGCAGACGGGATGGAATACCCTGTTGGTCAGTTTTGGGTCACCTGTCCCGTCCGCTCCTCCCTACGGGTGGGACCCCACTACGCTTCTCCACTTCCGACCCTCTAATGGGGCAAACAGTGAAGTTAGCTGACCTTGGTCGTTATAGCAATAAGTCTAAGCAAGAGCCTCTGTGCATACCGTTCCGTGGTATAGTCAGGTCTTATCACTCTGAGAGTGAACAGTGTCTGAACAATATGCTGTTAATTTCAGACTTTAGTGGGTTAGAAGAGGCCCAGCTAAAAAGTAAAATTACAAATCAGAAAATTGGTTCTGTTTTACCCCAAACCAAGACATACAGAAACCTAGTTCTTATTTCTATTAATGCCATCAGTACAGACTCTAGTGGTTTAAGCTACAGCTGTTTCCGTTTCAGCTCCAGATTTAAGGCCAAAGCTTTTGGAACACAGCTTGCATCCCATATGAACACATTGTCAGAAATGGCGCATATTTAGTGCATCTTACTTTCTGGGTATGCAATTTAAAAAATATTATTAATGTTTTTTTCACTAGTATTCCAAAAACACAAGTATCATTGATTTCAGTCGGAATTGTTCAGCTACCCACAAGACAGCAATTTCTGAAAATATGTGCCTGAATTAGGTAATTACTGACATTGTACAGGCTATTGTGCATAAATTGACTAGAAAATATCACAAATATTATTTTCCACTTTTTCGGTATTGCTGGTTTTCCTAATGCCCTCTTGGATTTTTCTTTTTCATATTTTGTATCAAGCTGTCTTACACTACATCTATGATATTGCTGGAAGGATCCCTACGTGCACAGCATTTTCACCACCATCCCCAAAAGTTTTCCACATCTTCCCTCACCAGTAAGGTAGAATCAAAGGTTTTCACTCCATTGAGAGACATGGAGTGAAATCCTCCATGAGATACCTGCTGAGGGATATTAGTCGTTTAGTGTAAATAAGTAGGTTTTAGTTAGAATAAATTACTTAGGATTATAATATAGTTTGATTTATGCTGTGTCCTTAGCTTTACTTAGCATGAATAACTAGATTTGCTGAAACCTGTAGGCTGCAGTAGAGTTATTTTTCTTTGTAATTTTCCTAGCACCTGGTACAGTGCTGTGCTTAGTCTTTAAGTATGGGAAAGACGTTGATATCACACTGATGTTTTGGTAGTGTTTTTCACAAGTCTGGGACTCGTCAGTTCTCCAGCAAGTGGAGGTGCACAAGGAGTGTAAACCAGAAGATAAGGAGGCTCCAACCCTTGGCTGAAACTGCAAATCAACAAGATAAGAGCCTGCCTGCCTGGACACAGAAAAATAATCCAAGAAGGTGTTAGAAGACCCCAGACCAAAAATCACCATTGGAACGGTGGTGGACACATGGACAGTGCTTCAGGGGTAGGTGTATAGATCATAAGCGTATAATTGCCCAGGGATTTCTTTGACCAGTTTCCCGCTCTTCGGAGGCACCCAGCCTGGGCTATTCTTGCTGCTGTACCTTTCAATTAAATTAATTATTTTATAAAATCCGATGCCTGAGGCTCTGCTGTGGGAAACCTAGGGTTGAGCCTGAAAAAGGAGGGAGCATGCACCTCAGGGCAAGTGCGTGTGTGATACACAGTGAAGGGTGTGTGAATGCTCAGGCAGTGGCTTCTCCTTTAACAATACCCAAGGAGGAAAACTGATCTCGTTCCTGACCTTGCCTTTGGAGCTCAACACATTTGTGTTCAATGAAGCCAGTCTATTAGGACACAAAAACCAAAAGCATGCTTCACTTACCCTTTGACGTCTCTCAAAGATTCGTTCTTATATGGGTGCTGATTAGAAGAAGAGTGGAAGTGCAACAGAATGTACAGTAATGAAACAACTGTCTTCTTTTTAAAAAGCTAAATAACTTCTGAAATTTTGTGCAGTGTGTAAAAATTAAATGCAGAAAAGACCAAATTATTTGGTGCATTGCACAATCAGCTCTTTATCAAGTATTAGCACAGTGGTCCAAAGCTGTCTGCAAATTAGCTTGTACTCTGGATGCAAACATATGTTCCTTTTATGCCACTGGAAAGTTCTCCAGCCTGACTGTGCTCACCGTATTTAAATTGGTTATCAAAAAGAACCGCAGACAGGACACAATGTGGGCACATTATTTTTTTTCCCTAGTCTTGTTAAAAAAAATTTCCCCTTTGATTTTTCCTGGGGGTGGAGTATTTTTTGGAAAAAAATCATAGCTGTCCCTCATGAGCTAGCAGCTATAAAGCCTACTTAGGTAAATGTGCCATGTTTAGTCTTGTGCTTTGATTCTTCCTGGAGATATGCTCAGTAGTGTTCTCTGTGAAAAACGTTGCAGTTGTCCTTAGGACTTCTGACAATGGATTACAATACTTCTTAGAGTCAAACAAAGGAGCTTATGTTTACTTTTTTGCATTGTTTTTAATATTATTTCTGGTATTAGTTATTAGAATTTCATCATCCACTCAGTCTTGAAGTAATCTTACAGGAAACTGGAACAAAAGAATATAAACACATAGCTCTTTATTTTCAGATATTCATGTAGTTGTAAAATGTGCATCTACAGTATCCTGTCTCTTAATGTCTGTCAGTTATGTTATTTCCCATGTAATTAATATAAAACTGAAAAAGATTTTTAGTGAAAGATTAGTTTTTGCAAATGTGATATCACTTCTGGACTTGTCAACTACATCTGAGGTGTGTATACACCCAAGAGATGGTGTGTGGGGATGTTCAGTTGATTAATCCTATTGATAGTTTAGGATTTCATAAGGGGTTTGGATGTATCTGTGTTCACATTGGGGCTGGAGGATGAGATGGAATATAAACAAATATTTCAACATAATTTTTAAATGGGGTTGTAAGAGTTGTACGTCCTAAGTACCAGAAAAAAACCAAGAAACTTTCGTAACATACATTATAGGCTGCACCTAGCTTGAAAAACATTGTTAAATTTGTTACGGGGGTGAGTGCTTTCCTCCACTCATCAGAATGCTACTTTTCTTCTCTAAATACTTATTCATAGGAACTGCAATAGTTAACAGTTGTTGAATCCAGTGGCCAATCTTCACCTGATCTTTCATTTCGGTAAACTACAATTACTTTTCTCTAGACCACTAGTAGCACTCAGCTGGGTGAAAAAAAGATATGTTTTAGGGATAATTATGTTTAAATCAACTAATTTAATGCTACTTTGTTATACCATGCCCATTTAAGGCAATATTAGTAATTAAAAAAACCCTAATAAATAAATTTACACTACATTTGAGCCATTCTGAGATCTTTTTAGAACATATTCTCTAACGCATAAAGTGACGCTGAACCGTACTCCAAATGACTTCTGCTAAATAGATTTCTAATGAGAAAAATAAAATCCAGGTGAACTGTTTATATGAAATCCCTAATCTAAAAACATGGAATGTTTCTCTAGGTATAATACAATTTATCCAAAGTTTGTATTCTCTGCCAATGTATTTCTACAAACTACAGAGATGTTGGTTCAATTACTTTTTTCACAGAATTTAGTGTGTGAGGCTTCCTTCTTTTACCATTGTTAGAAAGCAAATAATCATTACTATTGGAACTACATGAGATGGAAGTGTAAAATCCGGCCATTGTAATTATTATTCATGATAAAATGGCCATGAATATTAACTATTTAAATATTTACAGTGTTAAACAGCATCTAATATAGCATGAGAATTCACACTCAGAGCTACCATAGTTATTTTTTACTGGTACTAATTCCTAGATCCTCCAAAGAAAGATCAAGGCTCTTTTGTACAAAATGTTGACACACATTAAAGGAAAAAAATGTCTCTTGGTCTCTTCTTCACTACCAAGGTAAATAATTTATCAACTGTCTGTCAGGCATAGCATTCTTCTGATAAGAATCCTTGCTCAAATGTAAGCATAGGATAAGTGTTGGAGACTATTTAATGCAAATGACAGTGTTTAATTTCATGTTACTGTAGAATATTATATTACTGAATATCCGACATGGTGCGTATTTTTACCACTCAAAAGAATTTGCACTCGAAAACCTAAGAACTTTTTCTTGCTGGTGCATTCTAATGCTTTTAAAGTTATCTAGCCTGGATTCTTCTCTTCTTCTCTTGCTTTCATAGCAGTTTCAGAGAAATGTTTTAAAGCCTTAAATCCTTTGCTTAAATTGGGCAGTGTCCAAAGACTAAGCAAGATATAATTTATTTTGGAATATTTTGCTTTTTTTTCCTACCTCTTTAGTATACTGCTGACATAAGGGATTTTAGTGTTTCCACTGCCTTCAATCTAAATGCTATTAGGTTTTAAAAGTGATGCGTAAAAATCAATAATATTCACTTACAGTTCCAGATAAGCAAAATTTAGCAGTGCCTGTATTTTTTCTTTTTCATCCTCTTGAAAGAAATCAGAATGAATCAATTGGGGTTACATTGGAATGCAACCAGAGTAACTAAATTGCAAAGGACACTCTTCCCAAGACATACATTTTTAGTAATATATAGAGTTGTAAGAAGATGACTTCCATATCGTTCCACATCCAGGGTGAATAAATTCACAAGTTATTACCTTCTGCTGTATGTTAATATTTCCAAGCCCCAAAAATCTCTCAGCAGAAAATCAATAAGGCCTCAGTGTCTGAAAATAAGTATTTATCTAAGAATTTAATGTATTTATTTCAAATTCTAGAAGCTTCCATCAGTTGCTAATTCAGAAAGTAATTTTTATGATGTTCTGGTGCTTGCCCTTTTCTTGGATAAGATTTTAATGGTAAAATGTTAAGTGAATGATCTAGCAGTGTAAATTAAGGTAACATCTACTACATTAAATTATTATCTCTAAATTACATTAAAATAACATCTAAAAATAACATCTAAAATAACCTTAAAATAAATTTTAAAAAGCATTTAAAAGCATATTCTAAAGTAATTGAAAACTTTTACTCGTATTGCTGAAATGAGAGTGTTAAATCATAGAAGCAGATCTCTTTACAGAGGTTCTTTTTTTTTTTTTGTAATTGACAGTTTTAGATTTATAGCAATCCACTGAAAATACTGAAATGTTACTAAAATATTTTTTAAAAAAGCAGATTGATTTGGTTTTTCCTAGTATAATCATCCAAAGAATGTGATGAAAACTGTCATACTGGTGCTGTGTATTATCAAGAAAAGCATGGAGCATTATAGAGTATCAGCAGTATGTACTTTTGCTCTATCTGTTTTAAAATGTGAATCACTCTTACATTAAGGATGGATCTCTTGAATAGAATAATTTACCTTTTACTTGCATGTAACCAGGACTCCAAATAGGAATTTCTGGGACTGAAAGGCATAACTCCCATGGGCACTGGGGGGTGGTGGACGCCACCTGAAGCATTACGCAAGATCATGCAAATGCCTCAGAATCAAAGGCTGAAGTGTATGTTAGTGAGAAGCATCCTTTGACAACGAAATATAAACTGGAGAATGCTGACTTATGAGATGATACTAAAACTGAAAAAGCACTAATGTAAAAACATTTAGTTTCACTGGATGCCTGCATATTTAAATCTGGTTTATTTGCAGTGGACTTTCACTGGTGTGTATTCTGGGCATAATTTGACAAGTTTTTGTGATTTCTTAACACTAACAAATTTCTGGGTTGGTTTTATATTATTAAGTGATTTTTTAACATGCTAAAACCTTAACCCTCATCCTGCCGAGACTGAAAAATGTAAGCAGTTCTACTGAAGTCAACAGGATAATTCATGTGTAAGAAAGCTATTCATATGCTTGAGAGTGTTCACCTTTTAATTTTTTTGCATGACTTCTTCTCAATAGTGAGAATGCATATAACTTTACAATTGTCTCGCAGCCATTCCACATGGTAGAGAAATGTTATGTCCTCCAGATCTCAAAATGTGATATACTGAGAGAGGAAATTATACCTGATGACTATTTCATATTTTCATTCCATGTCAAAACAAAATAATCACATATATTCCTGGAGAAAAAGAATTTTACATTAATAAAAATAATTAATTTTCAAGTGAAAGGTGGATTAAATTATTAGAGAAGTGAGTGAACATAATTATTTTTTCAGAATTTCCCAGGAGGTTAACCCTACACACACCATTTGTTTTTTTAATGTAATACTGCACAGAGGTAAAAAGAAGTTGACCGGCAGGACTTTGTTTTGTCTTTTCCTTCTGTTCTTGGATTGCTGCATTTACACTTACACACGTGCTTCTACTACTTACTCTTTTGGGACATTTTTGACTGTATGTGCATTTGTAATTAGGCCTTTACAACCATATCTTTTATGTGTGTACATCTAAATATAATGTTACTCTAATAAATTAATTAAATTTCCATACACTCCAATGCTTGGTGGCATTTCAACTTTCAACAGTTTCTCCATTGACTTTAGAAGGGTTTTAGACTAAGACATTAATTAATTTTTTTCAGGTCAAGATACTTTAATATTAACTTACTCAGTTCCATCTTCCTGCTTTTTACTGTAGTACTTCAGCTGCAACAATTGATTATATACTTTTTCTAAATGTAACTTAACAGGTTTGCCATTTTCTGATAGAGCTGTGAAGCAACATAACAATACAAATATCATCGCCATAAAGAAAAGGAAGCTTTTTCTTGATGATTCCTATTTTTTCAATAGTATAGAACTTATAGATTGACATAATACTAAAGGCAAGAGTGATTTTTGGACTATACTCCCAATTACACTGCCATTGGAAAACTTTTTGGAAAAGATTAGACAAGCATCTACTTGAATTAACATAGGTACAGTCTTCAAACAGAGAGTTGGAAATTATGATCTCTAACGGCCTCAGAGCATTATTTTTTATTTTAACTCCGTCTAGTTGACAGATGCCTACAATATATGTATTGACAATTTAAAAGTGATGATTTCAAGATTTAATTAGTTTATTATTTCAAGAAATTACATGAGTATAGGTCACAAAAATAAGCAACAAATGTATCAGAAGCGAAAAAGCAGTGTTAGACAAAATTTGATAAAATGATGGTACATTTTTCTAAAAAGGCTACAAAGTTGAGGCAGGGAAATGAGTCCTAGGAATAGTAGTACTTTTCAGGTGGAGAATAGAAGAACGTTCACTTATTTTATCCTGTGGCTGAATGCGAAAAATACACTGGGTGAGAAACACTATTTAATTTTGCAATATTGTGTGCGGACACAAAACAATACTTCCCCTGGCTGTTAATTGCCAAGCTTTTTTTTTTTTTTTTTGTCACAATAATCTAAATGACTGAGAAAGTATTCTACTAAGAGTTGCTATAAAAAATTTTACAGTGAGCTGCCTGAGAATGCATAACATAGTAACAGAATAGCAAGAACAAGAAAGGACTTATAAGTTCTACAAATTCTTATGGTTCCACAATTGAGAATTCACTCTGTGAAAACAGAATTTTTGTAGAGTATACGGAAGTTTATATAATTTGAATAATAATAGCAGAAATAAAGCTCTAATGATAAATGTAAAATATACATTTATCAACATACAACGTATCATATACCACAAGCAGTGCTACAGTCTATGGCTTGAGAGGAATGAAAAATAAAATTTATATAGATTCCAAATTATATCTCTACATGGCTCTAGTCCATGAAATTACTGTAATGGAAATAGAAGTAGAAAATTACAGTAGAAATACAACTCAGCACATTTAAATTGATATAGCTGAAAAATACAGCATTATTAACAGATAGTTATAAATGTTACTGAAACAACAATTGGAAGGAAAATTGTGGAATTATTTCTGCAGGGTTTATGTTAGGAATAAACAGCCGTACAGTAGATCAGATGATAAAACTTGGAGGATGTCACACCCCGGCAGAGAACCACACAAATGCATACTGCAAAGATCAGAAGATATTAAAATAGAAGGATGTTATCTCTGACAACATTTCAAGGCTCAGGGTGGTCCTTTAAACTCATTCCACTCTTTTTCCTTTGACATCTGTTTTCTGCTACAGATATGTCCTGATAGAATCCAAGCCTTTTTTTTTCATTATTTTTCTTCTGATGTCTGGAAGGACTATTTAGGCATGACTATAGTTCGTTATGTTTAATTCAGGAGCGTACAGTATTCAGTCTAGCTTGTGTGGTGATATTCATACAGATCCTTACACTTTCTCTTTTTTTTCCTTCTGGCATTTCTTATTATGATTCTACATCTGATCATGCTGCCAGAGCTTTTATTAACTACACTAAGAACAGATAAGCCATGCTTTTCTCACAACAAAAGTTTGTTGTGAGACCCCTTAAAGCATTTGCTTCCTCCCCTCTCTCCTCCCAACAGAAAGGATTGCCTATATTTTCTTTGTCCTAACACTTATTTTCATTATTCCTCAAATTCAACAACTTAAAAAACCTTTGAGAGCCACATCCTGCTAGATAGCTTCTACGTTCCACTGTCCATAAAGCGGTCATTCATACTCTTGTTTGCAAGTTCAGGTATGTAGTGGAACTTGGACTAAATGCCTTTACACAGTGTGGATTCTACTAAAACTACACCATGTGATATTCTTTTGCCACACGGAAAACCAAAGATATGGACTTACGGCTAGTTTGAGTGGAAAAAATTAATTTCAATGCAGTGTTTTGAAAAAAGTAAATTGCTTAATCTTTGAAAATAGTAAATTTTTTTGAGTTGGATGCACAGAGATAAATTTTCAGTGGTACATTGGCTTCCTGTACCAAAGCTAATATGAAGGAATTTCCAATTTTCTTAAGATAAATGTCTTGTCATTCACTTTTTTATCTTATACTGCCACTTCACTTTTTAAAAACAAAAGATAACTACAAACCCAAGATAGATCTATGTTTTAAATGTACCTTAGAAATGTGTACCAATCTGATTTTTCACATTATCTAATGATAAAACGTTGTGGGCAACACTGTACCTTAGAAGACCAAATCACATAGCAGCTGAAATGCCAGATGAACTTCAAGACAGACAAATGTAAAGTGATGGGCATGGGGAAAAACAATCTTAGCTTCGTATATAAAATGGCACGCTGATCAATACTGTGCAGGAGCTGGACCGCAGTTTATGAAACATCTGTGCAAAACTTCAGCCTAATGCTTTATAAAAGCCAAAAAAGAGAATCGTATGTTAGGAAATCTTTGAAAAGCAATACGAAATAAATCAGGGAGATTATTATGATTCCCTGATCTCAGAAAAGACATATTGGAACTACATCAGATTCAGAGAAAAGCAACAAGGATGACCAAAGCATGGAACAGCTTCTTTACAAGGAACAACAGAATAAGGTAGGATTTCTCAGCCTGAAAAAAAGAGGCAGTTTAGTAAGGGTTATGGCAGAGGTTGCAACATCACTGGCAGCATAAATTCAGCAGGACTTCTAACAAAAGAACCAAGGCCAGGAGGAACCAAGTTCAAAACAAGTCAAATTCTTCAGACAGCAGCTAAGTTTTCTGTGAATCTTCAGGATGTTTTAGTCAATCCATCACACATTGTCTCTATTGCTCCTTCCTCCTCAGTGGGAGGACTCCTCACGCTTTTCCCCTGCTCTAGTGAGGGATCCTTCCCGCGGGAGACAGACCTCCACAAAATTCTCCAGTGTGGCCCTTCCCACAGTCTGCAGTTCTTCACAAACTGCTCCAGTGTGGGTCCCTTCCACGGGGTGCAGTCCCTCAGGAATAGACTGCTCCAGTGTGGGTCCCTCATGGGGTTACAAGTCCTGCCCACAAACCTGCCATGCTACNTCTTAACAAGAGATGGGTCTATCTTGGAGCCAGTCGGCATTGGCTCAATCGGACAAGAGGACAGCTTCTAGCAGCTTCTCACAGAAGTCACCGCTGTAGCCCCCTGGCTACCAAAACCTGGCCACGCAAACCCAATAGATAAACAGAAAAAGCAAAGAAATTTCCTGACCTGAAAGTAATGAGCTACTAGGAAAGTACATGGGGGCGGTCTCATACATGATTGCTATGTTCTTACTAATCCCTGGGCATTGATAGTTACGGTCCTTTGAACAAATTACGAGGTAGCTGTGGAACGCTGGTTGTGCTTGTTTTCATGTATAGGTGAAGGGCCTGTTTCCAAAGATGGTGCAAGCTTGCAGTCTTCCTGGTTTCAGTGGAAATCCCTCAGTATGTCTTTAAGTCAGTCTGGTGTTATCTTTTTGTTAGTGTTTCTTCAGATTGCTATGAATACAAAGAAGTTGCAATGTATTTTATCAAAGTAATTTTCCTAGCAGAATGGGGAATTTACAAGTGAATTTTTTTTTAAGATGAAAATGAGAAGCATGTGATGACACCTCTGGGCAGTGATACAGCTTTTTCTTCAGACAGCAAAGGAGGGAAAATTAAGAAATATATAAGCTAGTCTTTTCAGGGATCCAATACCTGCTTCAAGCCAGTTACATTCCAATGCCTCATTTGCTCATATAGGAATATACATCAGGATATATTTTACCTTTGCCATCTTTAGAGACAGAATATAATTAAGGGTAAAATTTGATCCTTAGAACTAGAAATTTGCTTATGCGATTTTGGATTAACAAAAAATTCTCTCTTCAATTTAATTGACTAAAGTAATACCTAAATTCCTGGGACACCCCCTCCCCCCCACCAAAAAAAATAATTAATAGAACGTTGGATAATTTATGAACAACAACCCATTTGTAAAAAACCCCTCACATTGTATTTAACTCTCTACCCTTCCCACATAGTCCAATTTTTTTATATAGCCACTGCCAGAATTTCTAGAACGTAAATACGAGGATTTTCAAAGAAAAGCAATTCATAGAAATGTCCTGGATCTTGTCAGTAATCATCATCCCCTGAGCTTAGCATTTTACTGACTGTATTATTACTTTTCATTAATAAAGGACACAAGTTCTGTGGAAATAGCCATGTTTTCCGCACATCATTAGTAAGTTTCAGGAGAAATTATATAATAGCAGTAACACAGAGCACATAAGGAGCCCTTAAAAATGGAGGTTTATTGAATTAATGAAAAGGCAATGATGTTAAGGAACCCAAGCAGTTAGTACCTTACCCTTTATGCTCCATCTGATGGTATAAATGGTTTCTATTTCTGGACGGAGCAGGACATCTTATTTTGCTCTCCAAATCCATATGAATCCAATTTCCAGAAATTTAATACTCATATCTCAAAAAGATACATAGGGCTTCTTTAGGGTTAATGCTCAAATAAAACAAGAGTTCAAAGCTTTCTAATTCATAATTAGTGGAAGAAACTCTTAAGAAATCAATAGCATAGATAGAAACATACATAAAGCCAAGAGAATCTCCTTTTGAATGAGAGCTAGCAGCAAAGTTATTTTTTTAGGGCCAAGTTCTGCCCTGATTTCCTATTTGTGAAATATAGTTCATTGATCTCAACTTTCAGAGAAAATACAAAATACAGTGATCAATTCGGTGCAATATTTATATCTGGAAAACCAAACAAAAGCAATACAAATCTGAATATTGATTTTACTACTGTAAAACTAGTTATCTCCAACAGGAAAGCAAAATTAGGTGATGATGGATATGATTTGCTTCTCTTTAACATTTAATGAGAAATATGCATTTCCAACCATTTTCATAATACCCAGAATAATGGGACACAAATCTTCAGTGAATTCTCGAGCTTCTACTATACAAAACCGACGTGGTCTAGGTAGCACAGCCACAATTCTGCTATGTAGCTCTGTATCTGATCAATTCCTCAATTTCAGAAATTTTTTTTTGGGTCAATGGGCAGAATGCTATTGATTGGGTGGACAACTAGAAAGTCAAAAAGGAGAAAATGGAAAGCCTGTAGAATCTGTTCTGCTTGTTTAGTAGAGTGACAGACTTGAGCACCTCCATAATTTTCCAGTAATCAACCAACCAGTTTTATAGAAAGGGCAAAATGGAAATGCACTCTCACTCCGTATCTGGAAAATGGCTCCTCGAATGTAAATAAGGAACACAAATATCATAGGTTTTGGTACGTAAGGGTAAAGGGTTGATGGAACCTGAATAGTGAAAATCAGAGTATACACAGAATTAATGGCAGATACAGATTCCAAAAGATTCCTAAGGAAAGGTGGCACACAGGAGGCTTTTGTGTTGAAATGGAGGGAGCCCTTGATGTGTGCAAAAAATATGTCTTACAGAGATTACGGAGTATGTGATCTCCTAATAAGTAACAAGATATTCTTGATAATATTATGACATTGAAAGAAACATTATTTGCTTTGGCAAAGAGCTGCAGTGATTCAGCAAGCTGAGGGGACCAATTAATGAGTCCCCTCATCTGAGTACAGTCCTGCTCCCCCACATGCTTTCCACTGAAATGATCTCCTACTATATTTGGTGACCTTTGACCATACTCAATACAACAGCACACAAATTAACTTGGTGGTATTATGAAACAATCTGTCTCATCTCTCAGACTGAGAGAGTTTCATGAGAAGCAGACAGAATACAGACAGTGGTGGGATTTCCTTCAGAAAACACTGAAGGCCATGATCTAACATGTGAAAAATAGCAACAGCTCTAAGAGATGATAAGGAGGCGGCAGAGGTGCCTACCGCAAAAAAAAAAAAAAAAAAAAAAAAAAAAAAAAAAAAAAAAAAAAAAAAAAAAAATTTATTCTGCATTTTTACCAGCTGCTTCTAATAAACCTTCCCTTTTTCACTTTGTTGTTAACATAGCCCATTCTGGAAATGATTAGGGGGCAGAGCGAGTGAGTCAGTTACCAAGGAACAGCAGTTAGAACAATGGTTGGAAAATTTAAATTTTGCATTGCAGAAGAGTTGCATTGTTAGTACGCTTTGTGTGCTAAGAATTAGTGCTTTGTGACTAACTCACTAGTGATTTTCTAAGGTAGAATTCAAACAATTCATAAACTAGAGAACGGGATTTGGGGGCAGAGTATTGGGGGTAAGAAGGGTAAAAATCTAGTTGCAGACAAAGGACTATTCATCGTTCTTCTTCGAGGGAAAGGATTAGGAAGACCTACAAATACTGGTGAAGCCAGATTGTGAATCATTTAGCAGCTGGCATAAAAACCAAATACAATTTGTAGCGTAGTTTCTGATATATTAGCAAATGCAGCATTTTAAAAACCCTGGAACTTGACTAATAGCTGTTATGAAAGGAAGTGGAAACATTGCGGAATAGCTTGAAACATAAATAGTTTATTTGTACTCCCTGGCTGTTACGTTAAGAGAGGAAAATAAACACAAAGGTGCAGTGCCTGAAAAATATTGAAGATGTTTATCTCATAGCAGTATTTCTTTTTTTTTTTTTTTTCCTAAACCATATTGGAAACAGAAAATGAGGTAAAGAGAATATAAGGAAGTTTATACTACTGCAAAAAAAGTTACTCTAAAAAACCCCTCTTTATATTAATAAAAGAAAGCTCCATTTGTAAAAGTCTGTATCACCTTTAAATTAAGTTAATTACACTTGGAATCTTAGAATGAAAATAAAGAAGTAGCTAACACAAGGATCTAGTGTTATTTTCAACAGGAAAATACTGTGAAGCTTAACTATGGAAGTACTTATGGGGCAGAAAACCTATTCAAATACCTCTTAAAAATTTTACAGAAATCTTTCTATCCATTTTTCTTTGACTATCACTTTTACCTAAATGAAAAAATATGTTACTTCAGTTCAACCTCTTGGATAAATGACACAGTGATTACTATTGGCTGAAGCAGGTCTATGATTAAATGCTTAAACCAAACAAAATCCTCTCTGTACATGAAACAGGCTCTCATCAACAATCAGATCACATATCACTAACTCAAACTTGAGAATTCTAGCATTTTGCCAAAGTGCCTATGTTTCTGTGCCTTATCACATGCTTCTCATGTGTATGGCCTTTTCAGTCCTTTCACTTGATGTGACTCACAATTTCTTCAATCCTTCAGTTTAACGGGACAGTTCCTCAGTTGTACTAAAATAGATTTTGATGCTGTTGAGGCATGGCATCAATGAAGATCTACATGTCCTCTTTCTGCTTTTTTGGTGCAACTCTGCTTCACACCACCTTTTAAAAGCTCACTGTTGTCCATTAATTTGGAAGGGATCAGCCTGAGCACAGCAGTTTTTCACTTCTCTCCCTCACCTAAGTGTACTCCCCCCAAGATCATAGAGAGTTCTTCGGAAGAAAAACTGAGGAAAGCAAACTGCTGAGAAGTCAGCTTAACCAACAACTTCTGGATTATGGAGAGAAAGTAGTATAACATTGGTATGTGGGTCAGATGACATAAACAGATGAAGCCTGGTTTTGCTTTTTTCTTTAAAGTAATGACATTCTGCCAACTGCTTAATGTTGTATCATGTATAGAATGATGTGTTACAGTGATTCTCAAACTGGGCATGCTTTCTGCCACCATCATTAGCAATGACAGCACTACAACAGCAATTACATGAGTTCCTGCTTCTTTGCTGGGACACGTTTATGCACAGCAGAAGGCAAGCCCCTCCTTTCTCTCACATGGTGTTAACAAGTTGAGATTCCTTGCTGTGCTCTCTACATTCAGAAAAGGACTATAAAAGACTCCTTGTGGTCCTGAAATTTTGGAACTAACAAGTGTACCTCAACCCCAATCTGCAATGCATACTGCTAAGCCCAGCCAGGTAAGGCTTTCTCCTTCACAAACAGCGAGTGCTGCCAAACTATATGAACTTTAGAACAAATGAAAAGTACCCAGCGTTGTTTGTTTTCTCTGTTTGCAGGCACACATGTACAGCAGCCAGGAACAGATTCCGCCCACTGCCACTCCAAGTGGGGCTAAAAGTTCATTAAGTGCTGGCTTATGACTCTGTAGTTTACTATGTTTCAGTAATTTATCACACACTGAGAAGTCTTAGTCTAGAACAAAAAACTTAACCTAAAGGTTAGTCAGAATTTAGACGACCCATAAGAAAGAATTAATTTACTGCAGCAGCTTATATTATTGCCTGTTTAGCTCTATTTTTAGGTGTTGAGATCTTCTTAGGCACATGGATTAAGTTACAGAATCCTGAATGGCAGAAATTTGAAAGGACAGTGATCAAGATACCATAGGGAGAGCAATCATTCTAAATGAGCTTGACTGCCTCAAGGCATAAGACTGTGCAAAAAAGACCAATAGTTAGAAATTAATATGAGTTTAAAACATTGGATGCAAGGAAGAATCATATGATTATTTCTTCCAGATGTGTGAAAAGAACAAAGATCTTAACAAAGTGGAAGAGCTGCTGTTAAGGGAAATCTGAACTGTAATACTTAAAAGCCAGAAGTTATGCCTATGGTGTTTTTTAGTGCAATTACTTGTATCTAGTCATTAAGTATTTTAACGTGTCATGGAGGAATAAGTTAATCAAAAAAACGCTATATAAATGGAATTGTGTAGGATTCTGGAAACAGCTGTTGAAATCTCAGTGCAAAACAATGAATATTGAAATGAAAGTTGAAATTTCAGATGGAATGAAATATCTTGTCAACTTTATGATAAAGTACTTTGTAAAAGTAAAAAGCTTTGGAAAGTTAAGAGGCATGGTATCTTGGTATCTCACAAGCTCAGTTATTTTGCTTTATGTTCAGGAATTTTCAAAGGATTACATGAAGGCAATAATGCTCAGTGTAGGATTAAACAGTGGAAGTACTTTTTCCTTCACTTGGAAGAGCGTTCATGCACAAACATTGCAAGGTACATCACACTGTAAAGTTGAAGCCACAGCATTCTTTTCCTGTTCTATATACTTGATATACAGTCTATGTTGTTCTTAATGATTAAGAGTAGAAACACTTTTACATGTAGCAATTATCCACGTTCTTCACATTGCAGCCTAACAGACTGTAATTCTAACCACCCCAAAGAGATGCACTTTTTGTTTAAAATTCTGGGATGTGGAAGACGTCTTTCCCTTTTGCACTCTGCAATACTAATTGGAATTCAGTATATGCTCACTCCTCTTCGATAAAACCACCTATTACAGAGAGGAAACTTTTAATGCAAAAGAGCACAGACCTCTCTGTATTGTTCCAAGACTGCATCCTGTATGATGCTAGAGAAGTCCGGGTGAATTGCTGGAAGAACGATGTTCCGAAGGTGAATCCCCGCTCCCTGTGGTAAATGAAGAGATACAAATTTCTGCAGATGAATGACAATGACGTTAGTGAGGTCTACCTTTTATATACTGGCATACCACAAAATACACAGCATGAACACAGGACAATTATCAATGGGTTTAAATTACAAGATCACAGTTAGACAAGAGCAAAATCTTTCTTAAGGGGAGTAACAGCACAGATTGCCTGTGGAGGTTTTTTGGCAAAGGTAATTAAATGTCTACTGAGTCTAGGAAATGTACAGTTGGGGAAAAGACTGAGCAAAGGACTTTTTAAAGTCTCTTGCAGCTATATTGATTTTAATTTTTTATTCTGCAAGCATATCTAGAAGGTTCTGGAAAGATGCAAACTTTCCCAAAAAATTATGTGGGCAAGCAATACTCAAGATCTGTCAGAAGCTCCAACGCTTTTCCTTTGCATCCTCTCTCCTCTGTATTTATAATGATTGTGTAACACAAGCTGTTAATATACTTTTAAAGCTATTTTTAAGTTTTCAAATAATAAAAAAATCCTTTTATTTAAAACCTTAGGCCCTCAGTGGCCTAAAGGCTCCTATCCCCTGATCACAGAACAAGAAAAGGGTCTAAGAACTTCTTGTTTGCATAAGTGTTGGCACAAAGTCTATTATATAGCATTTTTAAGCCTATCTTCGAACATTTACATGGTGTTTCCTGCAGCCATCAAGCGGGAGCAGGGTTCTCGTTTCCCCGCTTCCTCCGTGGATACACATGGAATGGCTGAGGCCCGAGTGCAGCTCGCGATGTGTAACCTCACCCATGGGCCAACTACAGTGACAAAAAAGTGCGGTTATCCTTATCAAACACGGGGACTACAAGATGGGCAACAGCATTTTGGAGGAACTACCAAATGTCAGCAGCCCGACGTCGAAGGATATTAGCGTCCAGGGACCCGGCGCCCGGCAGCGGATTAAGGAGAGCTGTATTTCCAGGCAACTGTGGTCTGCAACGGACTCAGCCGCGCGCGGGCACAGGGCGACGCCAGCCGTTCCCATTTCAGGCAGCTACCGTTGCCCCTGCTAGAGAGGGCGGCAAAACGCATCAGCTCACCGAGGATTAAGGCGACGGAGGCGAGAGGCTGAGGCGGCGGGGCTCAGCCCGCCGCCACCACATTTGAACCGGATCTCTTAAGTTTTGAGGGGAAGCAGCTGCGAGGGATCAGTAGCCAGGAGCCTCCCTGACTGGAGGGTCGCTGCCCGAAGCGCACCCAAGCGCCATTCCTCGGCCGAACCACTTCGAGCGCTGCGACCGCCCGGCCCGGGGCGACCGCTACGCACCCTCATCGCTGAGGAGGCACCGAGCGGCAACAGCACCCACCGCCAGCCCCGCCCTCCCCCTGGCGCTGCCACGCCCAGCCGCTCCCTCATTGGCTGCCTGCTCTGCCCACCAGCGAGCCCCGCCCTCTCCCAAGGCTTCCCGTCTCCCGAGTGGTCGGCGGGCCCTGTCAATCTCTGTCGCGAAGGGCGCCCTCGCCCCCAACGCTCCCCCCTCTTCTCTCCCCGAGGCCCCGCCTACGCGCCCCCGCCGCATCCGGGCGGAGGCGCGTCCCGGCCCGGCCCCCCACCACGGGGCTCCTGGCGGGTGCGGTGGGAAGGGGCGGGCGTTCCGGTGCCACCGCCGCTTTTCCGCCGTCTCGCAACACCTCTCCGGTGGCAGGGACCCGTGCCCAGAAGCGAAGAGCTTGCCGCCGGCCACATTCAGCCCGTCGGCGGAGCCCGGTAGGTAGCTGTGCCCTGGGCCGAGGGGCGTCGGTTGTGGCGGCCGAGGCCTTTCACCGTCTCCTTTCCCCGGTAGCCGCGGGGTGTGGGGGGCCTGCGCGCTCTTCGGCGGGCGGAGCCGCGGCTGGCGGTGGGAGGGCCCCTGGCTTTCCTGTAGCTGCTCTCCCGGCTGGCAGAATCCGCCGCTGCGAGCCCTCCGGCTGCCCCTCGCCTTCCGAAGAAGCGTTGCTGGCTGGCTTGTCGGGTTCCCTGGCTAATGGTCGGTTTCGGTGGTGCCGGCGGCGGCGGGTCCGGCCGAGCGTTGAGCTGTTTTAGCAGGAACAAGTGAGTAAGTTCATTTTCCTGTTGTGTAGAAGCAGGTTGCTGGAGTGCGTTTGTACTGGCTTCATTAGCAGATTATTAGCAAATTGAGCTGCCAGTGCTTTTTTTTTTTTTTTTT
>VXBH01002136.1:20874-43227 GCA_013400035.1 Rynchops niger
TTTGCAAACACACTCTGTATGTTCATGTCGTTTTAAGTTTGATTCCTTAAAGCCACTATGAGTGATATTTCAGGTGACTTGCTGTAAAACTTTTAAAGAGTTTATTTTGAGGCTTCCCTGTTGATTTTGCTGGCAAACCGTTAATGGGTGTTAAAGTGATGTGCTGTGGGCAAAAGAAGTTGGAATATAATCGAAGATTTTTTTTTTTTTCGTGCATTTTGTCTGTATGATTTTTTGTAAGTACATACACAGAAACATATACTGTCCAAAATTATCCATTATTTTGCATGTTTTTAAGCATGATCATAAGTGAAGCACACTGCTAATCTTATGAAGTGTTGCTACCTGGGTTACGGCTACTTGTAGGGATAAACAATTTAGCTGCGCTGTCGGCTCATACCTTTTCTGAACACTGATAAATGTCTGGCAGATGCAGTTTATCCTGAGCTGCGTTGGGGTGTTAAAATCCAAGATGGTAGTAATGCAATTTTCCTTTTAGAGGGGAAAAAAGAGATAGAGGTTTCTTAACTATATTTTAGGAGATGTCTTCTACTGGCCTCAACAAGCTTTT
Organism: Rynchops niger; assembly: GCA_013400035.1. Taxonomy (NCBI): domain Eukaryota; kingdom Metazoa; phylum Chordata; class Aves; order Charadriiformes; family Laridae; genus Rynchops; species Rynchops niger. The sequence goes on from VXBH01002136.1 coordinate 21,446, forward strand.
GTCAGTTTCTTTTGCATGGAGAAGTTTCAAAAAGTGAAACAGTATTTGCAGTGGAAATGAGGTATTTTATTGTGCTGGCCTGAAATTACCTGGCAAATAGCAGAGTAGGTCATCAGCTGATAATGACTTTCAGCTAATGAAATGAATCCTTTTGTCTTGCTACTGTACTTTTGAATCAAATAAATGTATTTGCTTATAAAATGTAAATGAATTTCAGAATCTAGACTACCAGTTCTGATACAGTGGTATATGTTTTCTGTCAGATTTTTTTCCTGTGTGATGAAGATAAAGATCTTCAAGGTTAGTTAGGAGATTCAGCCTGTTTGTTTGGAAGACTTACAGGCCCTGTCTTAATAACCTCTCAGAAGTTTTTCTTCCCTAAAAAAGAAAAATGTCACTGAACCTGCAAAAAGATTTTTTTTTTTTGTTTTGTTCCTCATCCAGTTTATTTATGTACCACTAATGAGACTGAATTTACTTCCTGTGGTAATTTTTCACTTTTTAATAGCCTCATAACTACATTAAATATATTTTAAAGCAGATGCATTGTATCAAACTTAGTGTCCCAACTGCATCCGCAAAGTTTGTCCTATGAAAATAGGATTATTTATGCTTCATTAGTCACTATGCTAAGTTGTTCTGTGATTAAAAGTATCAGTTACATGTGTTTGTAACGTCTTTAATTTTGTCTCAAAATTTTGTTCTAATAAAATATTAGGAAGTCTCCCGGTGTTTAAGATTAATTTTGTTTAGTTATGACTGAAAAAACAAGAGTCAAATGTGAGGAATAGGGAAGTGGCAGTGGTTACTTTTCTCCAGCATCTTGTAATTACGAAAAACTTTCTAAAGAACAGGGTATTGATCAGTTGTATTAACTATCTCTACCTATCTTTTCTTAGTAAGTCATAGCAGCCAAGCAGTTTTTTCTCAGTCTGTTGTAAACAAAACATATAGCTGCTTCTTGTTCCTTAGGTTTTTCTTTTTACTTTTAACTGATTGTTTTGGAATGGCATACACAAGTAATAACACAATTAAAGGCACACACAAACCACAGGAGGAACAATGCTGTAAAGGAGTTTGGGGTGCTGCTTCTTCATAGTTGAAGTTCACTGATTCAACTGGAAACTAATTGCAAGAGTTTTCAGGCAATGCTGCATACCTCACCCGCAGTTGTATGGTCAAAAGAGCTGACACAGTGCTTAGGGGAAGACTGGGACAATGCTTTTCATCAGCAGATGGTGGTTAGGTGATCTTAAACTGGTTATGATACCTGGGGGTTATTTAGCAATGAAAATGGGATGGTATGTGCCCAAGGAGCAACTAACATATCCTGGAAGAGTAGGCAAAAGCGTAATGTTGTTTGCTTTGGCTCTGGGTCTTTAACATTCTTTCAAAAGTGTTTTGAGACTTCTGTATAGTTGTTTTCTCTGATCTGTTAGAAGGTAAAAAAGGAGCTCTTATCTAATTGTCATATAATGTCTGGCAATCCTTAAATTGGATTTTTTTAATATTTTTTTTTTTCACTATGCATGGATTTTAATGCTTCCTCAGTGCTGCTGCAGAACCAATGCAGTGAAATCAAGCCTGCTGCTGCTGAGCTTGTTTTTCTGAGGGTAGTTCTGAGTAGCCTCGTAGATGTTGTCACTGGGATTATACGGAATTCTAGGGGTTTGTGGGCTACAGCTGAAATAGTTCAGTGAAGAAAAATGTATGTGTTTAAGCTAAATAGTTGGGTAAATAAAAGCAGACTAGTAAGAAAGTAGTTAAAAGCTAGACTGATGATCACAGATAAAGACACTGACTGGAACATGTATCCTTCCCTGTGACCTTAGGTAAGCCACTTACAATTTAATGTCTCTTCTTCAGCCTAGGAAGAATGTAGAAGAGACATTACGTGCCAATCTGTGCTGTAGATTTGGTTTGGATTTTGGTCACTTAGCTTTCTGAAAGCAGTACTTTCAAAGGAAGTTATGAAACTCTTAGTAGTAAAGTACTCATCTATGTTCTAAAAATATAGATGAATTTATATTGATAAGATTTAGCTCACCCGTTATATTTAGTTCTAGTGTTCAATACATGATATGTTCCTCACTCTCGGGCGCTCTCCTTCCTTCTTCAGGCTCCACCTTAGGTTTCCTGCAGCTGAGCCGCAGGCATTAGATTTTATAAAAATAATTAATTTAATTGAGAGGTCCAGCAGCAAGGTCAGCCCAGGCTGGGTGCCTCCAGAGAGGGACCTCAAACAAAGAAGTCCCTGGGCAATGACACCCTTGCGATCTCTACACCTGCCCCTTGGGTGCTCTTCACGCATCTTTTAGTCCATTGCTAACTTTTGGTCTGGGGTCTTCTGACACCTTCCTGGATCTTCTGTGCCCAGGCAGGTCATTGACTGCTCTTACCCTGTTGATGTGCAGTCTCTGCTGAGGGTTTCCTGGATCTTCTGTGCCCAGGCAGGTCATTGACTGCTCTTACCCTGTTGATGTGCAGTCTCTGCTGAGGGTTTGTCACCTCCTTGTCTCCTGGTTTACTCTTCTTGCACCTGTGCTCCCTGGCAGAGTATGGGGAACAGAAGAGCTCCAGACTTAGGGAAAAGTCTACCAAAACATCAGTGTGTTATCCACATTTTCCTCGTACTGAAAGACTAAGCACAGCACTGTACCAGCTGCTAGGAAAATTACTGAGAAAACTCTATTGCGGCCTAAAGGCTTCAGCAAATCTGGCTACTCATGCAAAGTAAAGCTAGGCAAACAGCATAAATCACACCATGTTATAACTCTAAGTAATTTATTTAATTAAAACTTACTTAAGATAAACAACTAGTATCTCTCAACAGTTTCTAAGAGAAGGTGCAGAGAATATTTGTAAATAGTAAATATGCAGTGCTTTCAAAATATTACAAATGTGTTTACCAATGCATTCTCCTAGGATGCTTATTGAACTGCATTATCCTTCATCTTTTGCATATAGCATTTTTGTTCGAACATATTTCACTGTAGTTACCCTCATCCACTTTTCTGTCTCTTGTTTATTCCTTTACTTGGAGTTTTTGGGTATAGCTACTTGTAAAAGCTCAGCATACATTTTAGGAAAGCTTTTTAACACAGGACAGATAATATCCACTTTCAGCTGTTAGAGGAGGGTGTTTTATACAAAATAAGTGTACCCTGTAGGTATGGAAAGATGACAAATTTTTTTTTGCTATTTGTGTGTCTAGTGTCCTATTGCTGCCATGTGCAGTGGATTTAGGAATGGGAGGAGACCTATTAATAGGTCATAACTGTCTTTGCAAAATGTTTACTTGGATAACTGTAGGTTGCAGAAGTCCATGACAGACACACAGGTAAGATTTGCATGCTCCAAGTAGGTTTATTACTTAATCTGACTTTGTGTAGAACATCACTAATGTAATTACAATGGTGTTTTCCTATGCTTTATGATCTTCCCTGTAAGCTTACTAGCCTGTTTAACTTTTAATGTACCAAGACTTTTAAAATAAGTTTTACTTAGGTAAAATCTGTTAGTAATTTAATGTAACTTTCTTAGAAAGGATTTTTATTTTCCAGATTATATGGGTATAATTGCCTGTGTGGGAATTCAAACTCTTCACCAACCACATGTTTCAATTATATTATTTTTCATCAAGACAGGATGTGGACTATAAGAAAGGAGGGTAATGTCCTCTTCAGTAGTACAAGAATAAAGAGATGTTTTATGACAAGCAGGGCCTAGATTCCAGTTTAAAGTGTGTGGTTTGTCACACTTTCTTGCTGTTTCTGTTTGTTCATTGAGTAATTCTTGAGGTGTTGTGCTTTTTATTCAGTAAACTATGTACAGTAACAGAAAGTACATGGAACAGCTTCAAACAGAAGCATAGTTAATGGTGAAGTTTGGGTGGCAGTTAGCCGGTGGAGGTCACTGAGAACAAGCATACTGTCTCTTAAGAGACGCGCTAAACCTACTGTGAAACAGCTGTCATTGAGATGATGTTGCAGGCTGTTGGGAGGGTTGTCCTCTCTACTACCAGGTATTTTTTTCCTCTGCCCCATTCCCGTCTGGGCAATTTTTGTACCTCCACTCTTGCTCTACATCTGTTTCTTGTATCCTCCACTGAGTTGATTCAACTTCTGTCAGTAGCCAGTTACTGTGGAGTGTGTGAACTTTCTATTGGGTTAGTGAGTCGAATGGCTTGGTAGAGGTGTTTGAGTGCTGAGGCTGGTCTGAAGTAGGCAACAGAAGTAGCAGGTACTTGTGGCCAGATGCAGCAGTAGAGGAGAGCGGTCATGCTGACCTTTATATTGTCTAATTGCATTTTTGAGAACAAAATTTCAGATTTCTGGTGACACCTTATAGTCACCTTCCAGTACCTGAAGGGGGCCTATAAGAAAGCTGGGGAGGGGCTGTTTGCAAGGGTATGTAGCGATAGGACGAGGGGCAATGGCTTTAAACTGGAGCAGGGTATGTTTAGATCAGACATTAGGAAGAAGTTCTTTACAACGAGGATGGTGAGACACTGGGGCAGGTTGCCCAGAGAGGTGGTGGAGGCCCCATCCCTGGAGACATTCAAGGCCAGGCTGGATGAGGCTCTGAGCAACCTGATCTAGTTGAAGATGTCCGTGATTACTACAGGGGGGTTGGACTAGGTGGCCTTTAAATGTCCCTTCCAACCCAACACATTCTATGATTCTATGATTTAGATTGGCTGTATTGTAGCCTTAAAACTTCTTTTTCATTCAGTTTGTCTTTGGCCTTGAGGTGTTAATTACCTAGTAAACGTTCATCTGTTATGTTTGGAAGGCTGCATGGGCTGGACTGTATTTTTGTAGAAAAATGCTGTTGTGCTTCAGAAGTACAGGTGCCTTGGCAGATTACCTTTGTGATGCTGGAATTTGTGATTTAGTCCAGGATAGGGCACACCTTTGTAGCCTACAAGAAAGTACTATTTGAAAATTGTATCGTTATGTATAGAAAAATGTCTTGACTGTCTTTCTGCATTTATGGCACTAAACGTTTTCCAATTTAGCTTGTTATATTTGGACTTAAATGAAGCAGCTTGCTGTATGTAAAGATATGAAACAGCTGTATGTAAAGATATGAAAGACTCTTCATGTTTCAAGAGCTTTTTAATGTAAAGATATAAAGCAATCTTATAAAGGTGTTCAGTGTTGCTTTACAGGAGTTCCAGTTAAAATGAAGTACATAATTAATTTCAGATATTGATACTTATGATGTCAGTTTAAATGTAGATAATGTCCATATAAATACAGATTCCTTAAAGTCTGCAGTAATCTTGGGGAGATGAAGTAATGTTGTAGGGATTGCAGTAAGGGACATGATTGCTCTGAGAGTCATGGGAGACAAGTTTTACTCTAACTTTGACCACTAGTATTTTTCACTGTTGCTTTGCAAACACTGGTTTCTGAAAAGAAGTAAGTTCATTATAAAACATTCTTCCATTCTCTTTCTGTGGAAGATTGCCTCAAACAATTGCTACCCGTTAATTTCTCACGGTATTCCAGAAGCAGGTTGCTCAATGTATCAGGATATGAAAGTTTTTACTTCTGTTTGATGCTTGTTGCCAGTAGGCTGAGGTATCTCTAAATCTGGAGAGATAACAAATGATGAAACTTGAATTTACAGGTAACAGCAAACAGGAAGGCAGGACTCTTAAGCCTTTGCCAGACTGACAGATAAATGTCTTTGCCTTCCAGAAATGCTTTTTCAATGTTTGCTTTTAATTTTCTGACTTTGAGCTCAAAGTAAAATCTGTTGATTGTACTTGGAATTTTCTTCTGAAAAAAAGTCTGTTTTTCAAGGAAATAAGGTATTTTTGATCTGCAGTTCTCTTATCTGCTATCTGTAGAGATGTGGAACTTGCTGGTCAGTTTTAAAAAAAATCTAAGCTTGGTTGTTATGTCTCTGAAGATATGTTTCTATAAGCTTCATAAAATCAGTTTAGATAGAGCAGATATTTGTTAACTATCCCCAGTGAAGGAAGGACGTTATTTGTTCCATGTGGTAGTAGCTTGAGAGTTGTTCAGCTTGCAGCTTGTAGTACTGGGCAAGCAACAGAACATCTCTCTTCTTCCCTGAGTAAGAAGTGAAGCTAAGAGTTTTATTGTGGAAGAAACCAGGGGCTTTGGAAAAAAGAGAGCTCAAGATATAACAGAGAGGCCTGGGAATGCTGTGGAAATGTGGAAGATATCCAAGAAGCTGAAGTTACTGCAGTGAGGCTGTGTGGGCACTGAACATTAATCTGTAGAGAGCTAAGCTTAGCTAATATTGCTGCTTTTGAGGAACAATTTGCTTGGTCTGGATCTATCTTGGTTTCCCTAAGTAGTAAATTAAGAGTTTACTACACAGTCCCTGCGTCAAGATACTGACACTTTCCCATTTTAGTGCATGAGAATTTTGTTTCAAATTAAAATTGATGTAGTTAGTTAATTGCCATGAGACCTTGGCAAAACTGATATCAATAGTGTGCAGGTTATTTTGTTCTCAGAACTCTTCATTTACACCAGATGATCTCATATTTAGTATTGTTTGGCTTTGTATAAAACTTCGGGAGACTTTTCCATGAGTTTCATAGGAAGGTGTTGGTTTAAGTATGTTTTATATTACATGACTTATGATGAATTTAAGCTCTTAAGTCTGGCTAATTTTTTTTCTTTAAACTCCTGTCACTATGTGTTATGTGTTCAATATGAAGGCAGCAAGCATGATTCTAATGGGTGTGGTGTCTGAGGCCTTTTTATCTATAATAACTTATCCCATATTAAACTTATAAAACAAGAAAAAAACTTTATAGAAGGCTTTTTTTTTAATATTATGCTGTAGTTTAATTTTAGTAAAGATGTAGGTAGACCTTGCAGTGAAAGCTGTGCATGTGAAAGGAGAGTTGCAAGTGTGTCTGATAGTAAAGTACTTGGAATTCATTGCTGTAGAAGTTATGGAGACTATTGAAATAGCAGAGTCATTTGATCGCCATGTAGTCTGTTATTGTCAGAAAACAGATTGACAGATTCACAGTTGGAAGACATACTCTGCAGACATTTTCCTGTACTGTGGCTTATACCTTTCCTTATGTGCAGAGTTGTCAGGCAGGAACATTTACGGTTAACATTTGTTCTAATGTTGTATATTTTTCAGTGGCAAAAACATTGTCAAATTAAGTCTGAAGTCTTTCCTGATAATTTCTGCCTCAAACGGAAATAGAAATAGTTTGGATTAAACAATATGGCTGATTTGGAAAATAAGCGTAGGGAAAGACTTACCAATGTGGGGGTGGGGGGTGGGAACAAACAAACAGGAAAAAAAAAACCCCAAGAAAATCTCGCACCAACTTACTGATAAGCTCTGGTACTGTTAAGTTAAAGTGTGTACTAGAGTTTTGGTGGGGTGGTTTATCAATCTATTCATTGTTAAGTTTTGCTGAGGTCTAAGAATTTTGGAAACGCTGTTTGTGGTAGTCCAGCAGAGCAGACAGTTTGGAAGAAACTCTACAAAAATTAAGTGCTGCTGGGCACTGGGATTTAATACAAAGGGACTTTCCAGCTTGTGATTTGTGCATTTTCTTTGCTTCTACCCAGGAAGAAAGAGGAAACATGTGACTTCAACAGTAAGTGAGTGACTAGGGCTGTGACTTGGGGTTTGTTTGAGCTGTGGGACAAACTTGTATTTCCCACTTATCACACTCTGGTGCATGTATCCATACTGTCCACATATGGAAGAGCACACTTTGAGCTGCAGTTCAATTGTAGTTGGACTAAAGTAGAAGGGAAGGGGTGAAGTTATAGTGGGGGAAAAAACCCCAGGTGATTCAGGAAGAGTTGAGAGGGCAAGTGAATTTTGGTAAGGTCAGAATGAGAAAAGGCAGACCTACTAAAACGTATTCTCAGTAGTTCTGTATTGTCAAAACCTGTGAAACTTAAGTATGTGCCTCTGGAAGTCAGGCCAAATAAAAAGGAACACTCTTCAATACTACTGGTAATAGACGACTGTCTTATGGGATCAAATCATGATCTGTCAGGCATAAGCATGTGATGTCTTATTTTCTAGGCTTGTTTTTCAGGAGTGTAGCATAAGTAGTTAATGTCTGATGTGACTGCAGTTGCAAGTTGAAAAATTCCAGAGTTAAAATCATTTAACTTGAATTTGGCTCCCTTCGAAGTTCTCATAGTACTATATGATGATGTAATTAAAGATAAGGGTGAGGAGGAATTGGTCTTAGTGAATAAATAGACTTTTCATTTTGAAAACTGCTATTCACAATCACTAGGGAATGCTAAAGCACACTATGTACTTTATCCTATCAAAATTTTAATCTGGAAACAGAATTAGTGTCTTTTTGACTCTTAGAAAATGCTTTGTGTTTGTTTGTTTTTTTTTTTTTTCTTTTCACATGGCACTGGAGTGCTTCACCATTGTCCTTAATTTTGCCTGCAGACATAATTACAGTGTTAGATGAAATGTAATGGTATCCTTGTTTTTTTCTAACTTTTAGATGTATTCAACTTTGCAGTTTCTTTAGCCTAGCTTTAAGGTAATCTATACCTTTCAGTTCTGCTATAGCAGTTGAGTGCTGATGGTACAATGCTTGATGTAGAAAATTGAAACATTCATTATGTAGTCCATTAGCTTTCCATCAGCTGTGGAAAATATAGCCTATTTAAGTGTGTGAGGGGGTGGTATTGGAAAAGTGAAAACCCAAATTACTGGAATGCTGCTTAACTATCGGTTACCTCTTTTCTCTGCTCCTTAGTAAATAAGCTTTAATACGGTCACTATTAGTTTTTTTTATTATTCATATTAATTATTCTTATTACTCCTAATATCACTCCTTTCTGAATACTGACTTTCAACTGTTATTTTAAAATGGTGATAATGTGATCCTGCAAGACGAAAGCATGCACAAAAATTTTAACTGAGTAAATGCATTCATTTGCATAGAATCCAAAGGTGAAGCTGGTGGGATTTTGTGGTGAAAGCCCATAATGAAGTGTGACTTGTGGATTATGGCCAAACTTTTCTTCTAGGTCAGTGAGAAATACAAATGTTTATGCACTGAACAGAAAATAGGAGCCTTCAGTTGATCTTCATTGCAAGTTTACAGAGATGAAGAGATTAGGGATTTTAACTGTTATGTAGCTAGTCCAGTCTGTCATTTGGGGAAAAATTATACTGAGTTAGGATGACCCTGCGTACTACTGCAGAAGTCTTCTGATGTGACAGTAGTTTGACCAGAACTGGCAATTGGGTGGTGGAGAAGGCTGCGTTATTGTTGGTTAGGTAGTAGTCTTTCAAGTGACAAAATTAAATGTACAGATCAGGTACTAAAGTCTGGATATTGATAGTCTTCGGGTTTCTTCATGTGACTTTAAACCTTGGTACAAGAAGAGTTACAGTACTTTAACTGAAATGGACTTTTTAAACAAGCTTCAATAAAGATAAGGTATATTTTAGGTTAGTTTTTGTACAGAGGAAGATTTAATTAAGTATGTTAATAAATATAGTTGGCTTTCTGTTAGATTTTGTGTATTAAAGAAGGATTATACTTGGCCATACACAATTTGTTGATGAACTTTCCCTCGGGAAATAGCTATATACACACAAATTTAAAAAGCTCATTCTAGAGTTTTCAGCTAATTATGTTCATTGAAAATAGTGTGTGTCAGTTGGTTCTCTAAGAGGGAAGTGTAATTTTGGATTTTTTATATATACAACTTGACAGGAAAACTTGACTTTTTAGAAGGCTTGGCTGCGTAAATTTTTGTTCCTGAGAAAACCACTCAGACTCACCTTGATATTTTCAATTTGGCTGCTTATTTGAGTGAATCTTGTTCATATGTGTTTGTGGACTGAGACTGTGGGTATGTAGACTTACATTCAGTTACATAAAACTTTATGTTGTATGGGGAGAATCTTACAAAGCTGTAAAAGGAAACAGATATTTGTCAAAAATTTGTCACTTTCAGGAATGCTGATAATCTCATTTGCATACCAAAATTCATAAATTCTGTTCTTGTTTTGCAAAGCTGTTCAGTTAATCTAGAATGGGTTATAGAAGGCAGAAGCAGTAAAAGAGGAGATGCTGCCTGAACATTGCAGTTGTCTGGGGTAGTCATAGACAGTGAACAGAAGAATCTGTGGAAAACAGACTTTTAAGTAAAAAAAGACAAAAGTGGTAAGGTAGAAGGTACTTGAGATACAAACACCATATTGCTTGAAGTGCTGGTAATGCAAACAAAATATAAGTGCAGTTGTGATATGTTAATTGACTTAGAATGCTGAAGAGCACAAATAAAAATGTTTTGAGGCCATGTATAGTGAGAAACACATGGCACAGCTGAGCTCCTGCATGATCTGTTATAAAGAGATTTCATTTGCCTTTGAAATTACTATGTTTGCTTTTTTAAGTAAATGTCTATATTTTCAAGTGTGAAGAGTTTGATCTGCATGTGATCAACAAGTAGTAGTTGCTTTGCTCATTTTCCTTCCTTGCTGCTGAAACTCTAAGAATGATTTCCAACTCATTAATATATTGCGTACTTCTTCGTTGTGGAATCGATTTAGCAAATGTGGCCTCTGGTCTTCAGAATTTTGAAAGGCAAGCTGGCTGGGAAAAAATGTGAGCAGTGGTTTTTGATGGCCCAAATGTGGAAGCTGCTGAAGGTCCGATTCAGGTGCATCCTCACTTCTTGTGTGTTCTGTATGTTTCTCATCTTATTTGTGTAGAGACAGCAGTCCTCTTAAGTGAAACTGAAAATGTTCATCCAGGTTTCTTGTATTAGTTCACATCTGCTGTAAAGTTTTACTGTTTTTTGGAGGGGAGAATGGTGTTGCTTCAGAGGATCTGCATATTCCTTTTACAGTTCTTCCAAAGTAGTTGTTTACCTGACTGAAGTCAGAATAAGTACTTAAGAAATGAGAGAACAAAACATTCTTAGGTGAATCAACTAATGTCTGAAAGTATGATGAATCTTGAGGTGTGCTAGAAGTGGGAGAAAAGAAAAAGCCGATAATGCCAAGCTGTATTTTGTATTTTATGTTAAATGGTTTAAAAAAACCTAGAAAATTCGGCTTCATTAGACTTGCAAAAGTTTAAAATTCCCCATTTATATCAAATAGATTACATTGTTGTGAAGAAAATGAGATACTGATGAATGAGTTTTCACTACGTTGAGGTTACATTTAGCGAACTCCTAAGAAATGTGACATGATACAGTAATATAGGATATTGGTAACTGGAGAGAGAAACTGTGTCAGGAGAAATACGTTTGGAAATGTTTTTTGTTTTTCCAAAGCTCATGTCATGAGTATGTAGCCTCTGTGGAAGTTCTAAGTATGGAGTATTTCAGCACTCCTATTTTGACTTTAGTTTTGACTGAGATGCTAATGATTTTGCCTTTTTTTCTGCTTCTGAAATCTAGAAAATCATGAGATAATATGCTTAAGTCAAAATTGGATTGGTTATGTTTATCTGAGTTATGCAATAAACCTACTAAGATCTGTTTTTATTTTTCAGTTTGTATTTTTATTATGAAAGTATTTTTCTTTTCAGGCTCAAATTAGCAAGAAAAGGAAACAACTATCAAAGTGGTGTGATACCAATATTATAAGCATTTATTTGTATGAAAAATAAAGCTATAGACAAATTTATTTGTAATATAATTTGTTGGAATAGCCACTCTACTTTTTTGTGTCACATGAAGATCATGTGAAGGTTTGAATTTCTCTCATTGGACTAAATTGAAAACAATTAAATATTGAATGATTAAAAAATTGATTGATTTTTTAAGTAAACTACGAATCTTACTAAATAGTATATAAATTTAGAGATATTTTACAATTCAAATTCTATTCCAAGTGTTTTTTGGAGTAGAAACTACTGTCATAAACTTTCAAGGGCTTTTTGATTGTGAACCTTTTTGCTGTGTATTTGAAGTTTCATGAGTGTACGCTGTTGCATGGAGACATGTATATAAAAACAAGTGAAAATGGTACAGTCATCTTAGAGGTATGCTAGGAAGAATAGCTTAAGCTTTCCATGAGGCATACAAACAATACCAGAAGTAGTTGATTAGGTATTTGAATTGTGTATTGATTACCTCACAACAAAGCTGTCATTCTGAGCTTGATTTCAGATTTGTAGTACGTATTGCAGTTTTTCTACTGTTAAATACTTCTAAAGGAGTTTTGCTGAATAAAATTGCATGTTACTCTGTCTGTGGCCCAGGTGTGTTTGTATCATTCAAATGAATATTGGAAATTGAATGTGGCTGTTCTCCATCTGAAATGAGGGCTACTTAGGTGAATTATTCCGTAAAAACTATGTGTAATGTTAGAGGAAGGCTCTTAGAAGTCTGTGGCAGAGGCACTAGAAATTTTCTGCACTCTTCTAGAAGTTGTGAGGAGAAACTTTGCTGCTACATTAGTGTCAGTGCCAAAAAACACGAGACCTTGGGAGTAGAAGTATGTGAACGAAGAAGCTTGAGGAGTGAGAAGAACTGAAGGTGTATGAAAATGGTAGGAGTCTGGGTGAACTTTTAAATACTTTGTGCTTAAACTAAAGGTGTTTTTTTTTCTGGCTTTCATTTTCTTTCATGGAATCTTCTGTTTTCCTCCCTAGCTCTTGTAGTACTGTATGCTTTTTCTAAAACTAGAAAAAAATGTTAGTATGCTGATACTAGCAGTGATACGGGATCTTGTAATTAAACTCGGAAAGGTAATGCGTAGGATACTTAAGGGAGCAGTTATGAGTGCATGTTTCATTAAACTTTGTCTCTTCTGTCAGTGGAATGTTTTATTTAACAGCGTTAATGTTCTCCTAATAAGTTTACTTAAGAGTAAGTCTGGAATATGAAAAAGGAAAGAAGTGGCTAGCAAGTCTTTATTTTAAAGGGGACTTGCTATGACCTACACCTTGGAATATGTAAATTTGCATGAATTACAGTGCTGCTGCAGGCTTAGCCATTTGAGAGATGTATGAATTAAGAAGGTGCTTAAATGAGTTAGTTTTTTTTACTCAGCCTTATATAAGGTCCTAAAAGTCTTTATTGCTGCAGATTCGGATTCTTGTTACGTGCCATAGTCTTTGGTAGTGTTAATTGGAACATTTTCAACTGAGATTTAAAGATGTGTAGATCTATATCTTTGTAATCTAGGGATGTCTAAAATGTTTTTTAGGTGTCACTTCTCATATGCCAATCCCTGTTTTAGAATTTGAATTTTAGCAGCGTGCCACTTTCTGGCAATAATTTGACTGACCTTAAAGCAAACTGTGAAAGGGATGTTCTTTCTTGAGTGTGGCTGTGCAAGAAATTAGAAATACTTGTCTGATAATAAAACTCAATGGTACTTCAAAATTGCCAGCCCAACTGGGGCTTTGTGATTTTTTTGTACCAGTAGATGTGAAGGAAATTGTTTTTGAGTGGGTATGTATGATCTCTGGTAGTGGTGTAACCTAAAAAGCTGGCAGTTCTTTCCAGGGCACTTGAAAAAGGAAAACTTTAATTTGAATATGATTAGAAGATTTGATCAGATTTTTGTGGCCTTGTGTAATTATCCTTTTTTTCCTTATAGCTGGTGTTGCACTGCTCTATTAGGTTTTGAAAACTGAATCAAGGAGGAAAAGATAAGAGAATTTAAAGGAAAATTTCTCCAGTGTAGGTTTAGGTAAAGATTGTTTTGGTTCACAGATTTTCTGTAGCAGCATATGGTTGCTTAATATATAATATGTTCTTTTGGGTGATGTGTGAACTTAGAACAGTAGCAGCAATGTTGAGTATACTGAGTGTATAATGGAACAGAAGACAGAATAGAGCCTGAATGTTTTTCTAACTCACCCATTTATTCACCATATACGTAATATTAATGTTTTTTCTTCAGAGCCTTAAACAGTTTTCTTTAGAAGTTTAGGCAAATACTCTTTTAAGTACAAATCATTCAGAGATCATAATCTATTTGTTAAAGGAAGAAAAATACTGATGTTTTCCCACAATGAATTCATTTGTAAGTGAGATTTGCTTAATTTCAATTTCTATATGTCTAGTTCCGTATGTATTCTTAGAGAGTATTCAGTACTCAGTGTTCTGTGTTCTTTAGAATTATACAACTGCACAACTCAAATTTAAATAAGAAATAGTTTGATTATAGTGGTGAATTAAAAGGATAATTTTTGTTCACACACCTGTATAGTTCCATTAAAACTCATTCAGTTGCTCTGTGTAGAATTTCATGCAGCAGAGAGAGTGCAAAGGAAATATTTCAAACAAGCTGGATTTTCTGAGTTGGAATCTCCTTATCCATTCAGTAAGAAAGTGTTGTGTGCAAATCATCTGTGTGTAAAACATTCTATACAGTAAAAATGTCCCTTCAAGGAAATAGTTGTCTGTCTGTCCTCTTTAAATATCACAAAATTGCTCCTCTAACCTTTATAAGACAATAGAGGTCTTTAAGGAATGTTCTCTTTCGTTCCTGCCTTGGCTTTGTTGAAGAAGTATTTAATTCAGAAAGAACATTGCTGAAGTTGTGAGGTGAAGTCCACAAAAGTTTGCAAGTGATAATGCATGTAGGTGAATTACAGCACGTTCATTTAATGGAGCAGAGAACTGAGCAAACCCACCTGAGCTGGGAGAAACTACTGTAGTTCCCGAGTTAGCGGTTTAGCCAGACCAATGCTTTGGTGAATGTAAGCGAATAAGTTTTACCTTTGACTTCTTACCTCAAATGTGATAAAGCCAGTACAGGCAGAAATAGTCAATTCTCTGTGGACCCAACAAATGCAGTTCTCCTCACATGCGTCTTCATTGCAAATTGGGGTTTTGTTTTGGGATGGTATTACGATAGTCTTGTGACTAAGTTTGTATTTGTTTGGTTAATTTGACTGTGTGTTCAGTATTGAAGTCATGTGTTGACACGGATCAGTAGTGTGGCTGTCTTGCCATAAATTTTAGTATGTGTTTCTAAAACTGAGCCTGAGCTGTTTTTTTCTCTTCTGCAGATGTTAGGTGTATGACTGCTGTCAGTCAACTGAAAAGTGTATCCAGCTGTTGTCTTCACTATTCTTGCTTGTCTTCACCATTCCTCTCTTTGCTATTCAGTCAATCTCTCTACAGTGCTTGGGAATGTCTATTAAATCCCATCAATTAAATAAAACTATTAGAGTTATTTATATAAATATAATAGATTTTATAAAACATCTATTAGTTGATGTTAGTTATGCATCTCAGTTACTCTGCTTTCTTATAGGTCTTCCAGTCTCGTTTCATCTTTTATCCTCAATCTGTATGGATTGTGTATCTTATTTCTAATTAAGATCTAGTTACCTTTCCTGCTATAGCTTCCTTTGCTTTTTCTTCCTCTTCATACTTCAACATAAATAGTCATTTCACTCTTACGACATTGCTTGGTTAACTTGGCTTTGGTGGTGTGTTTGCCATTATACTGATATTTAAACATATGTTTTTTGAGTAAAAACGCTTATTTAAATCCTAACAGTATTCCCTGATGTCTGGATGAAGCTTATGGGTCAAGGGTGCTCACTTACATAGGCAGAGATGAAAAATGAAAATTAAATAGAAAATCAAGATGTGAAATGAAGGTGAGGAGAGCATGTTTTTTCAGGGAGTTTGCATGTGAGGAACATATAGCCCATGGAACTATCACACAGCAAGACAAGGATTATGCAAATAAATTAAATGTTTACCCTACATGTGATATTTTTTCACTTAAGGTGATGCATACTGTTGACTCTGACTTCCGAGTCCTACAAATTATGTTGAGTCTTTGAAAGTAATCTGCTGGATTTTAACAGTCTGGGAAAACTAATAGAATTCCTGTAACTTGTAATTTACTTTCATTCTGTATCAGAAGTTTTTGCATGCCCAAGTAATTACAAATCATACATCTATCTATCCATCTAGCTATATCTTTGCCTTTTAGTGCTTTTCCTGTAGAATGTGAGCATTATGGTAAAGAAAAGATATGGCCATCACCAGTATAGCTGTGTGATAGTTAAATGCAGTGTAAATAAAAAAAAACCCAACAAACTACCATGAATGCCTTTTGTATTTCTAAGGTAAATACTTCCTAAAATGTTGTACAGGAATTTCAATATGAAGAAAGTCTAAATGCTCTCCTTATTTCAAATTAGCTGTGGATTATTTTCTTAAGAAATGTTGTAAGAGAACCCTTGTGCCCTGGAGAGACTGTGTCGGGAATGCTTGTGTGTCTTCCTTCTGACATGTAGTGTGTGAAAAATGTACATGGCTTCTGATGTCTGTTTAGCATGAATCTGATAAAAGGTGCTAATTTCAGTATATATAAAAAAGCATACCCAAAATATAACTGGAATATTTGTCGCCTCAACAGCAGAAGAGGGAAGGGCATAAGTTACCATATAGATTCGTCCGTATAATAGATGCATTTTTGGAAACTGAAATTTAAGTTGTTAATAATGTATTTGGTTTCATGTACTGTTGCCTTAAACTTCAGTAAAACACTCAATAAAATGTTACTTTAAAATTATGAGAAAATATTTTTTATGAAGGAATTCATAATCAGTTTATTTACTATTTACTCTAAAGTATTTTATTGTGTTTTATTAGTTTTTTTCCTGCTTTGTGATTTGCCCACAAAATGCTAGTACCATTTACAAAGCTATTCTACTTGATAAATAGTGAAGCTTATACTCAAGCTTATCTTTATCCCTTGAGTCCATTGTAACTTAGCTTTTCTTTTACTGCGTTCTGAGTTTTTAAAATGACATACGGCTAACAGCTTGTGGTGGGTCTGTGTGCAGGCACAAAAGTTTTGGAAGTAGTGGTTTCTTAAATGAAAGTCTGTGGTAGGCTATTTCTTCTGGAAGCACTTTTTACTGTAAAAAAAGCAGTTACCTACAATGTTTGAAATTTCACAAACTTGAAAGACTTGAGCATTGTTTTTGTAAATGCACTGGGTGTCTGTGCCCTGGTGCTGCCAGGGGGGCTGCAGGGGCCTCTGAGGAGAGGCCAGGGCTGCCCTGTGCCAGACACACTGCAGGACACAGCTGAAGATAATGGCACCTCCAGGAAAACTTATTTAAGAAATGGTAAAAGAAGCTGCACAGCAGCTGTGACAGGGGAGAGAGAATATGTAAGAGAAACAGCCCTGCCGCCACGAAGGTCAGTGAAGAAGGAGGTGGAGGCGGTGCTCGAGGCGCTGGAGCAGAGATTCCGCTGCAGCCCATGGGCAGAGCAGGTTTTCTGGCAGGACCTGTGCCCCATAGGGGACCCATGCTGGAGCAGGTTGTTCCTGAAGGACTGTGCCCTGTGTTGAGGACCTGATGCTGGAGTGGGGCAGCAGCGTGAGGAGGCAGGAGCGGCAGTGAAGAGCAGTTATGGACTGACCACAGTCCTATTTCCCTGTCCCGCTACGTCGCTTATGAAGGAGGTGGAGGAGTGGTGAGTGAAGTTGAGCCTGGGAAGAAAAGGAGTTTTTAGCTTTATCTCTGTTTCTTGCCATGTTAGTCTGTTTTAATTGGCAATAAATTAATCTTGCTCAAGTCAAGTCTGTTTTGCCTGTGAGTGTAATTGGTGAGTGATCTCCCTGTCTTGATCTTGACCCATGAGCTTTTTCATCTTATTTTCTTCCCACTGTCCTTTGGAGAAGGGGGAGTGAGGGAGCGGCTGGGTGGGCATTTCACAGAAGATTAAAAGAAAAGGCAAAAAGATTTGTCATAAATTAGCTCAGTTTTTCAAACTAATTAAAACTTAAATAGCTGTAACTGGTTTCAGAGTGAATATTGCAATTAAAAAACACAGGCAATAGTTTCTTGGTCAGGATTCTATTCCAAATTGGCTGTTTCAATTAATAAATTAACTTATAAATTGCTTAAAAGAGCATCCAATTTGATATTTGTTTAGGTGTGCAGTGTTATATATAAAGACATTTTCAGTGTCTGAGGCTGTGTGTAATCAGGAAAAAGTTCTTTTGAAGACTGTAGTATTAGTATAAACTAACTTCAGAATGTCTGTTGCCATTATTGCCTAATAAACTAGTATCTAAAATATTAGACTGTTAGAGTGTAGAAAAAGATATTTGTGTGTGCAGGTAGGGTATTTTTAAAATGAAGATTCTAAAGGTATTGCAAGTTTTCATCTCTAGTAACCTAGTACTGTTCAGGGGTAGGCTTGATTATTATTTGGACTTTCTAAATTAAAGATCTTCCTATGATTATGGATGGATTAAAAAAAAATGTATTGTGAAAATTAACTTCTCACTGGCAAAGCTTCAGTGTCTTGTTAACTACTAGGCTTCATCTGGACAAGCATCCACACAGAGCTGCTAATATGCTTTGCATAAATACTAAATAATCTGTCCTTGAGCTCCCAGCTTGGCTTCTCCGGTACTGTTTTATTTCTACATGAACTGAAACAGTGTAAAATTGGAAACCTTTCTGGTGATGATGGACCTTCTTTGTCTCACAACTGATTTCTTAGAGATCACCATTGTCTTAGTGCTGCTGCTGAATTTCTGGTGCCCTTTGTCCTCGTGTTGCCTGCTGGTTATTCCATATTCCTGATGCATCACAACTTGCTTCTCATCACCCTCAGAATCTAGCCTGTTATAGCTAAGTCTTCTGCTCAGTTAGCTGTGCTCAGGTGATAGTTAAGTACAAAGAGAAAATGGGGAAATCTGAAATAAATGACAAAACTTGAACTGTTTGGTCCTTCTAAAATGAAGTTGTAAATACAATTTTAAACTCATTTGACATGTGGTTAGATATTGCATATGTGTCAACAGGTAAGCTATGGAAAGCTTCTAAGCTAAGAATCCTATTAACTCTGAAACCGGATTTGGATTTCTTCAGGTTTGCCTGCATACCCAGTCCCTTCTGCAGTCCTAGTGCTTTCTTGTGGAGGCCATTCGTATCACTGGTATGAACTGTTAGTGCCCCTCGCTGTGCTAAGGTATGCATGTGGTAGTGTGAAAATTTTGGTATGTGGAAAATAGTGACAGGAAGTTTGGCCTGCTACTAAGATTACCAAAGCATTGTGTTAGTAACTGCCTATGCTTTTTTACTCTTTGCTGATGGCAGTAACATGCTGTGCTTAGGTGCATTGCTTCTGTTCGCCGTGAAGCCTGTGTATTAGCAATAAAATTTCTAGGATTGTTTATCATATTATTTCTCACTGGAGAACCAGTACAATATGGAACATAAGTCTTTTTTCTTTCGTACTTAAAATATTTATGCATTCTGCTGCATCAAATGTACTGACCTTCTTTGTACGTACTAAATGGTGCCTTTAAAGTCCTACCTCAACACACTCCATTTCTAGTTTTCTTCTTTCTTCCTTAGCTTTTGTAGCTCAGTGGGTGAGGAAAATTTACTTGTTGCTTCCCATTGACTCTGAGATCTGTGGTTTGAAAAGTGACTTCAGGGTGTCACTTGGTGGTGACACGCTAGGGTGGTGCTTGAATCTGCAAGATTACATTGTAGCCAAGTGTGCTTATATTTTTCTCTTAAATGTCTCTGTCTATACCATACCACACCACTGCATTCATTACTCACTGCTGAAGTCCTTTGCTCTTGAATTAAGGAAGTTTACTTGGACTGGAACCTGCATTTGCGTTTTCTGATTGTTCTCAGAACAAGTCTTTTGTTTCCCCCTTTCATAGTAAGGTGATCGTGTTTCTTTGCTAAACAAATTTCTGTGTGCTTCATTGTTCAGGTGATAGGTTAGTCCTCTGCCGATTAGTGATTTTTAAATATTGTCTAGTTATGACTGTCCTATGAATATCCATGATTCAGCAGATGTAATTATTTGAGTGGTTGTTCATATTCTTTGGTATCTTTTCTCTACTAGCTCTTTGATTTTTTTTTTTAAAATGTTGTAATACGCTATGATGTAAGCAATAATTTTACTTTGTGAGAAATGAGTTCATTAAATGAAAGTGTCTTCAGTTCAAAGTGTTTAAAATAAGATCCTGATGACTATCTTTAGAATAGTCTGTAGCACATAAAATACATTATTTTTTCAGAGGATGTTTTCTTGTGTGGCAGCATATTCCCAAGATTGAAGCAAATGTAGCAAAAAAATTTTGAACAGATATTTAACTTACCCTGAAATACTGGCTATGTAGTAGCTAACTGTCTTCTAAATTTTGGGTTTGGAAACCACTGTTGTCAAGTAGAAGACAATATCCCCCGTTCTCGTGGGCAAGATAAAAATGAAAGCTTTCTTTATTGCCGTAGTAAGCTACCATTATGTTTTTGCTGAAATCTGTGTTGGCATTAGTGTCTGGGCAATCATGTTAAATGGTGGACATGGGGAGTAAGGAAGCAAATTTATGACATAATTAAATGGGGCAGGGGAGAATAGGTAAATATATTATCAGACTCTAGGAGTTACTGAGAGAACCGAAGTGTCCTTGCCATGAGTTTATAAACTGTCCATCTCAGAAATTACAATTCAGAAAAGATAGTGGAATCATTTTAAATTTTAATATCTTTCTGTAACTTCAGTAACTGTTCAGCTTGAGTATTTCCTTAAACAACAGATACTACTGGAGCGAATAAAACCAGAAATAAATGCTTTCTTTTGCATAGGTGGCATAAGATGCAATGAGAGTCTAAATGTCAATTTTAAGTATGTCTGGTTTATAGGGTGGTTTTGTGTTTTTTTTTTTTTTTTTTTTGAAAATATTTGTTGCATTAAAACTTTATTTTTTAACTCACTTCAGTCACACCAGTATCTCTTGCCATTATGTGCTAGAGTCAGGCTTTAACCTTACAGAGGTGCCTTTCATAGATGATGTGTAAAGTAAATATTAGTTATAGGTTAATTGTATGACTAGTTGAAGGGAGAGGTAATTTTGTACAAGAATCTTACTGTATTGAATAACTTTGTTTTTCTTTAACAGAATTCCCCTAAATACTAGTAAATATTGCTGGTGTTGTGCATTCTGGAGATACATTTCTACTACGGATACTACCAAGGCTTTGCAAATGGGATGAACACACTGCTGTTGACTGCTTACTGACAGTAACCAGCTGGATGCTTCACTGGTGATGTTTTCATTCGCACATTTTGACATTGGACTTTGCTTATACTGATTTTTAAAAAGAGGAAGAAATCAAAGTGGAGTACCGTAAACTTGACATGGATAATAAAAAGAAAGACAAGGACAAGCCAGATGAAAGAATGTCACGGCCTAGTGGGAGGTCGGGCCGTAATCCACGTGGAACTGGTACTTCAAATTCTGGAGTGTTAATGGTTGGACCTAACTTCAGAGTTGGCAAAAAAATCGGATGCGGTAACTTTGGAGAACTACGGTTAGGTAAGATACTTGTTTCTTTTTTTTCAGTTTACACTATGTAAGACCATTGTATGGTCTAGGCATTAAAATGTTTATATGAACACATCATACAGCTCTTCAAACTACTTTCAGGCTTCAGATAATTTAAACTTGCCTTGCGCGTCTCCTGTGGCTTGACCCTGGCCAGTGCAAGCTCTATCACATATTAAGAATCTCTGTTGCAGGAGACTTTCTGTGACTAAAAATATTCTGTAATTGTGTGCAGTGCTATCCTAAATTCAGTCAGTCGTCTCTTCCAAGATACTGGAAATTACTTCATGGTCATTGTATTTTCCTACCTTTATTGGCTTCCTGAAGCAGTTTATTCAGTTGGATTTAGGGCTAAGTGCATGTCAAACACATCCTCCTCCGGTAGGTCTAATTTATAGTACTGTGGTCTCGGCGATCTCTTGGAGACAATGTGGCAGGTTCTACAGTGCTTTTTT
>VXBH01002136.1:45219-63394 GCA_013400035.1 Rynchops niger
TTACCACCACTCTCTGGGCACGACCATCCAGCCAGTTTTTTACCCAGTGAAGAGTACACCTGTCCAGGCCATGAGCAGCCAATTTCTCCAGAATGCTGTGGGAAACGGTGTCAAAAGCCTTGCAAAAATCCAGGTAGATGACCTCCACAGCTTTTCCCTCATCCACTAAGCGGGTCACCTTGTCATAGAAGGAGATCACGTTTGACAGGCATGACCTGCCCTTCACAAACCCATGCTGACTGGGCCTGATCACCCTGTTCTCCTGCAAGTGCCGTGTAATGGCACTGAGGATGATCTGTGCCACGACCTGCCCAGGCACCGAGGTCAGACTGACTGGCCTGTAGTTCCCTGGATCCTCTTTCGGGCCCTTCTTGTGGATGGTCAAGTAAGTTAAAGTAGGCATCCCTCCTACAAAGATATACACAAATACACTTAATTTGTTTCTTGCACTTCGGCAAACTGGAGTGTATTTTGAGCATGTGTCTTACAGTTGAATCTTAAAGACTTAAAGGAGGAATAAACTTGTTAAAGAGCAGTGAAGTTATGCTTCAGGAGATGAAAATTCAATTATAAATTAGTAGCCGTTGTAGTTCTTCCACGTGAGGTGAAAGAAGTGGCCAGACTTATGTATTGGCTCGTGGATCAAATGGTAAATTGGCTGAACGTAACAAATAAATGTCTGTTGTGCAACCATTAACTTGCAAAAGACTAAATTGTTTTGAATTTTGAGCTGTTAATCTTAAGGCTCATCTGAGTTAAGATAAACTGATGGGGTACTAAAAGTTTGTTGCTGCTGCTGTGTGTGATTTTGCCTTGTGCAAAACCTGTTGTTCTGTGCTTAGAGACAGTGATGTCGAATCTGCTGTCTTCCACATTTTAGAGAAAATTGTTTTAAATTGCCACATGGAAAATTCTGATATTTCTTCAGAATGTCCCTTCTGATGTTTCCTTGGAATGATAAACCTGTCTTTACTGGACAGGTTCCATCTGCCTACTGGAACCTAATATCCAGTCACTTAATTGTAACTAGATTTGTTGGCTACCCCAGTAGCTGATTTATATATCTAATACACTGAATGAGCAGGGTCCCTGCAAGAGTTTCTTTTAGTGTCTTCTAGATTGTAACAGAATGCAAAAATACAGAAGCGATTTCAAACAAAGTACGCTTTTTGTCAAAAACATAACTCAAATGATTATAAGGTAAGAAATAACTATTAAGGTTCCCGGATTTCCACTTCAGTCCCTGGATAGGTCTTGGAATTATCCATTATTTTGGTGGTCCGATCAGAGCATGCTGCCCATAATGATTCTGTGTTTATTATTGTACAGCCTTCAAGTAACTTGCTTTTTGTAAAGTTGATCCCTTAAGACACATGGTTTCAATACATCTTTTTTTTAGCTTTGTAAGAGTACTCTATTTTTAAAAATAAGTAAGGATTAGAGCCGAGATCATAGTCTTTGACTTTAAATATAACTGTCTTTGCAGAGAACCTTGATCCATGTCTTTTCCCTGTTTGATTTCTTTAACAAAACTGAGCTAAAAATGTGTAATTCAGATGTGAGCAATACTACAGAGAAAAAAAAGTAGGTTGTCATTAGAAATAATACACACATAACTCATTTGAACACTGTAGAAAAACAAAAAGTATCAGAAGTGACAAGTTTTTCCTTTATCTGTTATTTCTTAATTTTACACCTGTAAAGCTTGTTTAATATTTTAGTCATTGAATGCAATTTGAAGTAATGCTTGTTGAAATATGCTTATCCAGTTACAGCGCCACTTTTAAAGCATTAGATGCATTTTCCAAATGGTATAAGTGTTTAACTCAGTAATATTCTTGCCTTGTTTGTCCTAACTTTAAGCTTAGTAAATTACAGAATTGAGGGGGGAAAAAAAAGTCGTCCTAGTTAATTCTAGCTTTAATTAGTGTTCCAAAACCATATAACAATTTTAAAATAAATTTTAGGTAGTTTTCATTAATAAATATGAAAATATAGAATATCACATTCTACTTACAGTAATTTACCAATTTTCAAGCGAAATAAAATAATAAAAAATTTGCAAACTTGATAAAATAGATGAAACACTCTCAATGAAACTGTCACTTCTAACACTATTCAAGAATAAAATTGTCTTTGAAGTATGGTATCAGACTAATAAAGCCACGGGGTTTTTTAAGTCACTACCAGAACACCTAGCACCTTAGATCAAAAATGTTTCAAAGACTTCCTTGAGGTGTAAATGGCATTTTGCTTGAACAGGAAAGCCAATGTCTTACATTCTTGTTTTTTTCTTTTTTTCAAGGAAAAAATTTATACACAAATGAATATATGGCAATTAAGCTGGTAAGTTAACCTACTTATTTATTTATTTTTAAGGATTTGGGATGAGACATTTCCTTTCATATATAATGGCTTGATTTCCTTAATTGAAATCCTTAATAGTGTTGTTTTCAACTGACTGGATGAAAGCAGTTAGTGATAAATGTAATTACATGGTTTGTCCATTATTGAGTAAAACCAGTGTTAATTGTCACTGTTCTCAGAGCTAAATCTATCTTTGTTTGTAAAATTGATGATAATTGACTGCTACTTCCAGGATATGCTCAGCAGTCTTCCTAATAGGTTCCTTTTTTTTGTGGAACAAGTAGAGGAACACCAAATTTATTGTGAATCTGACACTGACAATCTGGTTTGGTAGACCTGTGTTCACTGTGATGTGTAAAATATTTCCTTCACTTACAAACGTGGTAAATTTGTGTATTTTGTTAATATGTCATTGTTCTGCTTTTTCTGGATCTTTCATCAAAACTACTCAGTTTACTTCATGTTTTGCTTCTCGATACGTTTAACTTATTGGTAAATGACTGTTTTCTTAAAGTATTTCAAGATAAAATTTAGTTGTTTATGTTTTGTTGTTGAAGGGATTTTAGGACTCCCATTAATTTCTTTTTGCTGCAGTGGGACAGAAGTTTTTTCATAGCATAGTATGGTGATCTTCTAGTTCCATAATGTAAAAGGTCAACTATGGAAACAGAAATACATGGCTTTAGATGGGGAGTGTAAAAAGCAAATATATATAATAAACTCCTGTAAAATATTTTCATGACTGTCCTTGCTTAGAAAAATATTTACTTCAGGAGTAGCTGCAGATTTAAAAACATGCAGGTTATGGTTTGAAAGAGCAACATTGGATGAAGTTTTTGGGGTTGTTGTGTGCACGTTATGCCAGATTTAAGTTCATTTTGTTCTAAAATATCTTGAATTTATTCTGATGTCTGGTCAAACTTGAAAATGGTCTGAGAATTCCTCTAGTTAAAGGGTGTTTATTGTAAAGTGCATTCAGAAATAGTTTGCAAGATAGTGACTTTTTTTTTCTAAGGACTAATTACTTGATAATGTAGAGCAAGAGAACTTTTTAATCTGATCAGTGGGTTTTGGTAAAGCCATTTTTATTATATGTGTAACTATTAATAGATTCAGCTACTATTTCAACCCATTTAAACTTCATAGATGCTGCTTGGTGACAGCTTCTACTTCATTTCCAAATTGCTCAGTCTTACAGCTCTTCATTTATAGCTGTGCAAGAAACTTGAAGTATCATCATTGCATAACTTTGAAGTCACTAAAAAGCCAGTGTAGTAAAGTATGTCTGTAATTTACTACTAGTGCTTAAAAAGCTCCGAATATGTAGTTAACTTCTCGAGTTGTCCTTTTACATTAGTGGTATGAAAAGCTATAGTGTCTTTGCAATAAACAACACATGAAAGGACTAGTGAAAATCAACACGGGAGCTTGTACTATCATTGTAAGGTAAAAATACATTTATTAGCAGGTAGAACTAGTAGGTTCTGTTAATATGGTTCTTTTTTTTTTTTCTTTTTTTTTATTTTTCAGCTCTTTTGAATTTATTTTCGGGTTGGAAGGGATTTCGGTCACAAAGTTCAGCCTGTTAAAAGCAGCTGCATCAAATTGCATGGTTTAGTTGACCTTTGCGTTTTTACTGTTTTTCTTCTATACGAGGCAGTGCCAGGACTTTATTCTAACAGTTAGGTTGTACTTGTTCCTGGTGTGCCACCCTTTCCCTTTAAACTGTAAGCCTAACAGTTTTTCCCTATCTCTGGCACTAATTCCCGTTGTGTTTTGAGAGCAGTCATTAGGTCTATGCTCAGTCTTTGTTTTGTTCTCCTAAGTGAGGAAGTCTTAATTTCCTAGCTGTTTTGCACCTGTTGTAGTTCAAGTTTAGCCCTCCTGAATGGGTTTACCTGAATTATGTATGTGTTGCAGTTTGAGCAGTAATGCATGGCAGGTACAGTTGTGGTAATATCTCTTCTGCAGTATCCTAAAACTGTATTTGTATTCCTTATGGTAGCATTTCATTGTTGACATATGGTTTTGTTGTGAGCAGCAAGACATCTCCTATGCCAGATATTTTATGTATAAATGGTAACCATATCCTTTAGTGCAGGAGGATTGTGTGGGTTTCTCTCGAGAGCATGAGTTACAGTGGCTGCACTTATACAGCAGCATGCAGGAATGCTTCTGATGTTAAAAGTAAATGGATTTTATAACTACAGTTTTGACTTAAACTTTTTATTGTGGACTATTAATATTTCCCTCGTGGACAAAATTATACAAGTATGTTCCTGTTTATGATGCTTATGGCTACTTCAGGACTGCCTTGTGTAAGGAAATAGTTTAAACAATTTTTCTGTGAGAGGTTTGAGGGTCATACAATGTATGCATTTTAATGTATAAGGTTCATATGTAAATTCATATTTATTCTAGTAAAATGTCTACAGTTCTAGGATCTTACTCTTAATCTGGGCTCTTTCATTATGGCCTGTTCTGGTTGGGCAGATACTCAAGTCTGAAAGGTAGAACGGAGTTTTTGAAGAACTAGAATGAAACTCTTAGGAATTGGGCGTTCAGTTGTGCACCATTTAGTGGTGTATGTTTCTGCTGGTCTATTAGTATACAAATCGGTATGTTGTGATCAGGTAGTTCTTCAGCATTAACAATGTGTTATACATGAACTGTACGTTTCCTGCTCACCTCTTGATTTGTTGTTAGACTTACTTCTCTTATTACATGACCCTCTACTTCCCTTAAATCTCCTATTCCTTTTTCAGCTCTTCCCTCTCTGTCGTTCTTCTTCCCTTTCCCTTGACAAATTTCTCCATTGTCCAAACTTACCTTCTCTGCAGGATGCTTAACCACTAACCAAATACCAACTAAAGGCATTTCTCCTCGAGCCACTTCTGGAAATAAGTCAGTTTTTCTTTTTGACTTTTTGTGAAACATAGCAAGTTATGAGGTAGTCCCTGCTGGTTTTAAACAGTAATATTGAATTCATTGATTCATTAGTCATTCAACTGTTAAGATTTTAATATTTAAAATTGTAAGTGGGATGTGTGTGTAAAGAAGTTGTGGTGGGTTTTAAGGCTGAAGTGTTTGTTTTTCTTTTTTTTTTAAAGAATTATTGCCCTCTAGAATGATACCATTTCAGGACCTCTCTAGAATGCTGTAGAAAATGCAAATTGAGTGCAACTGTTTAATAGACCAGTCATTTCTTGTAACGAGCCCTACCTCTTAAGATTTTTTTTTTCCTGAAAATAGCTTTTATTTCCTATTGCTTAGTGGGTAGTATGGAGCAGAAACAGATGATATACTGAGGAGGAGTTTTCACTAGATTACTGAAAACATGAAAAGTAGGTAAAACTGAATGTTAATATTGTGCTTGGGGTTATCATCAGAGTTCTTGAAAATTGGTACCCTTATGATTAAAGCAAGTAAGCTGTTGTCTTAAACCCCTTTAGAAGCGAAGTGGCATCTCTTGAAAATTGTATAGTAGTTTACTCCATGTATTTGGCACAAAAATAATTGAAAAATTATGGAGAGAGGAAATGCTCTTTTGCAGGGAAAAACCAAGCTATCTATGATTTAATATAGAAGCTTTGAAATAATTAGACTCGGATGTGAAAGCAGTATAGTGAAGGCTGTTTACAGAACACTGCAGAAAAACTGGAAAAGTTCTTTCAGGATACTTTAGTGAAGACGTGAGCATTTTAAAGTAAACAAAATACACTAATTTCCCTCTGGTAAGAGGAGAAGTTGGCTTCAAAGCCCTCTGGGATTAACATGATGTTTGAACAGTTATGAGTTCCCAAACTTATTTTTAGATGTTGAAATGTACCAAAGTACTAATGAAAATAGAAAGAACCATGATTTGCCACTTCTTTTTTTTATTCTTGAGTATGCTTTTTAGACTTATTCATAAAAATGTAGTTATAGTGATGTTTTCTTCTTATGGTGGAAGATTACATTTAACATACCTTTGTCTTGATTTATCCTTATCTATCTGTCTTTTCTCATTAATTGGTATATCACTGCTTACTACAAAGTGGGATGTGTAGGAACAAAATAAATTCTTTGTGAAGAGCTTATTGTGCTTCCTCCCTCACAATTTTTGTTGAACAAAAGATTATTTCCTTTGTGTGTTTGAAGTTGTGGAGCAGTCAGAAAGATATCTAAGACTCTTCACAAAAATGAGGCAATTCCAGAAGACTGTCAGCCAATAAATGGACTACAAGTACAAATTACCACATGTTTTTCACTGTTACTAGAGGGAGTAAAAGTAGTTAATTGCCTGTCTGCTAGACAGGGTTTAACTTCAGTCTTTGGCTCCTGTGCAGTTATCAAGTAGACTTGTTTGACTGTTTGAGAGCATTTGCCTTCTGGAGGCTTATCAGAACTGTCTCCTGCTGATGACAGGAACAGGCAGCATTCATTTGAAAAAGGGTAGATGCATATGTCAAAAATTAGAAGCTGTTTTTTTTCCCCGAGGAGAATTTTTTTTGCCTATTTATATAAATTTAATGCATACAAGCTATTTTTAATCCTTATTATGGGAGCATCTTATAACATTGAGTGGTAATTAAGTTGTTAATATACTATTAATTAAGGCAAAACTGTATAACTGAACAGAAAGAATTGCCCATAAGCCACTGTCTTGTCTTAGTATATTCATTAGATACGCAGAGTTTGGAATCAAGTATTTCCTCTTGGCAGGCAGAATGACAAGATTTAGAGACCACGTAGAGAGTGCTATGTTTTATAACTATCAGGCTTGTGTAATACTACTGTAGGCAAACTAGTAGCTAAATTTGTGTGATTTTGTAAAAGGTTAGAATGTTTCAGTAACATGCTTTCTAGTGGATTTACTTATACCTCTGAAAGATGTGTGCTGAAGATTGATAGTTGCACTGATTTTCTTAGGCCCCCATTTACAGTAAAGTGTTTTGTTACGGGATATCTGTCTTTGATACTTTACAACAAATTTCACATGTTCTCAAACTCTAAATAGGACCTTTTGGTGGCCCAGTTAGTCTTGCTCAGTAATTCAGTTTGTGAAGGATCAACACCTTATTGATTTAGGGAGTTCTTGGTCACTTCTTTGCAAAGAGTTACAGTGTTCAGCCAGGATGAATGCTCTGGAGCATAAAAAGCATATATTAAATTCTATATGTTTTTTGTAGAAACTGGTACATTGTCCCCTTCTTACTTGTGGTTCTCAGTCTTTGGCATCTGGGCCAAATCAAATGCATAAATACACCCTGACAGGGTGTTGTGGTCGAACTGACAACTGAAATGAATAACAGGGACTTCGGCTATAGCAGTAGCAGCAATTTGAAACACCTGGGTGCTGGGGGGAGATGTGCTGAGGAAAAGAACAAAGTTTCTCATGATTGCATGTTGGCTCAGGTTTCTGTGGCCTGGGTGTGCCACTGGAAAACAGTGCAGGTTAATAAACTGTTAGCTTATGGAGAAGATAGTGTGAGGAAAGAGATGAGCACCTTGCCCAAACTTTTCCTAAAAACTGATATCCAGCAGTGTCAGTTATTGCTGATAAGGGTATTAACAATCTTACTAACTGCATGCTGCAATTCTAGTAGGAGTAGTTTGTGTAGGAATACTGCACAGTTAATGTCCAAATTGTCACTGATGCGTTGGAAGATGTTACACGTTGCAAGAAACCGAGCATATCTTCTAACAGATGCTGTAGGAAATTACTTCAAGAATCTTATGATAAAGTACCTTTGCTTTGCAAAGGGAAATACTCAAGAAGTTAGGGCTTTCATTTAGGCTGCTTTTGTGTTCCTGTGCTTGATCTCATGTCACTTTTTTCTGTGAGACCTTGGCACATTAGGGTGTCGAACACAGAACTAAGAATTCATGAATTTATGTAAACTATGTTGGGAAAAGAAACATTTGAACTACAAACTTATACTGCTGCTGCTTGGTTTTGAATTCATGGTTTAGAATGATGCTATTCAATTTCTACTCAGTTATTACTATTTGGTGTAAGGATTTGGCATCTTTTCATCAAGATCCTAGGATAAAACTTTTTTTGGATAAAGATACATCTATCATGTATAACAGGTTTGTGCACAGTCTTTCTGATCTGTTAAGCTTCATGTCAGTGCCACCTTTTGAGAGCTGCAAGACACATCACCCACATGCTTTGGAGAGACAAATTAATTTTTGGCTATTCCATTGTGGGTCTGTGATTGGGTTTGCCCGTTCAACCCCAGTCCCATGGAGTAAAATGTCCCTGTATGCTTTAGTCTCACCTGACAGGTTGAGGTTTCTTAGTTTCTTAATTACCAATCATTTCAGGAGAAACATTCAAACTTTCCATGTGGCTTGGAAGGAGTAGTTAGTTTGGCTGGTAGTAGGTTAGTGTATTAGTTCTTAGGCTTTGGCAGAGAGGCTTTATTTTAAATGTTGTTTTTGTTTTTAAATCAGGAGCCAATGAAGTCGAGAGCACCACAGCTACATTTGGAATACAGATTCTACAAGCAGCTAGGATCTGGAGGTAAAAGCAGTGTCATGCATTTTACTGTGATGTAATCCAGGATCAATTTTTCACAGAAGTTTTCTGATTTAGGGGTATGAATCTATTTAATGAAGTGTCCCTAGTTACTTAAAGCAGAAAAACGTCCCTTAAGTCAGTGGATTAATGTATAAATTTTTCTAGTATTGTTAAGACTTCTTTGTTCTGTTCTTAAAGTGTTTCAATGAAATCCTAAAACTATTTAATAAGTCTTAAATATCACAGAATTTGTGTGCATACAGGTATACCTTAAACTAAGTAGTCTTAGAGTATTCCCAGTGTGTTCTCTTTGAGTAAACACTATAAATGACCGAACTGCTGATCTACTACTCACCGTATTTTTATTTAAAATTACTGTGATATTTAAATAGCTTCAGTTTCAGTTATACTTCACTTCACAGTATATATTGCTGCTTACTAGTTTTAAGCCTCTTAAATACTTTCTTAAAAAGTTTAACTCTAAATGCAGTCTAAAATTTGAATTTCTCATTTCACTCCCCTTGGTGCTTTTCCATCCAGAAATCCTCTTATGAGGGTCCTCAAAAGCCTTTTGCTTTTATACGTGAGCAATACCTAAAACTTCACACATATTTTTGTGCCTTTCACAAAACTGTGCATAGTCAGTTAATGAGATGTGAAGAAACTTAATCTAAAAAAGTACAAATCTTCCTTAAATAAGTTATAACCTCAGAAAAAATCTTAGGATTTCTTTTCCTTGAAAATGTTCCTTTAATTTCTAGAATTGTTTTTCTTATGTCGTGTTGTTAGTTACTTCTTCCATTTTTTTACTAATGTAGAAGTTTATTGTATAAAATGGATTACTAGTAGTTGTCTTCTATGTACACGCTTGTTATTTTTTTTCTATCAAAGGCAGCTTGGATTTTGTAAAGGTGATTTTTAAAGTTACGCTTAAACTACAAGAAAATACTATTTAAGCCGAGAAGTCACCTCTGAAAGTCAGGCGATACAAAATGAACATGCCCATACCACCTTCATTTTGTTGCATTGAATGTATGTGTTGTGTGATGAATTGTAATACTTTTAAAATACTACTTTCAAAAATTTGGGATCATATTGTGCATCAAAAATTCACTGATGCACAGACTGGATAGTGTTTCTCTAGTTAGGCAATACTTCAATATTTTGTGCTGCCCTTTAAAGACTCTCTCCAGGTAAACGTACTTTCCAATACTTTCAATTCATATACAACTTCTTTTAATGCTCTGGTACGAATGGTCTGCAATCAGGAGTCTTTAGAGATAACTCTTTGCAAGACATGAGGTTGTCTGTTCCTGTTCAGAGATGGAAAAGCAAGTTGTAGAATGTCTAGTCAGTGTTGAGTCTTAATGTGCTTGCTAATTGGAAAAAGTCATCAGGGGTATCTTTTTTCACTAAGTCTCCGTAAATTGTCTGCATACCCTAGACTAGCATTGTGAAATAGCTGATAAGTGGAAAGCAGAGATATTAATTGCTTGTCTACTGAGACATGGCAACCACTGTGTCTCAGGGATAGTTAAGGGTAGTGCCCAGTTATGAAAACCAGGGTGTAACTATCTAAACTGGCAAAGGAGCTGTGTAGTGGAGGTAAGAATAAAGCTAGAATTACTAGTTCAGAGGTAGAAACTGCTATGGGAATATTCTTGTGAAAAACGTCTTAGTAAATGTAACTTTGTTTAGCTTTTTTTTTACTGGATAAAGTTTGGGGACTGTGTTTAATGTAAGAATGTAAGCAAATCAAAGTTAGTCTGTTTTACTTCCGGTATCATTCTGTCTTTGTAACCTTTTTTTATTGGTTGCAACAACTTCTGTCACTTTCTCTGTTGCCTTATTAAAGTACTGTAAGGGAGAATGATGTCTCTGATTCTCAGCGTGAAGTTGAGGAGACCTTTGGGATGAAAACAAGAGGATAAAGCTGATGAGTTCCTTGCCATCTTCAGTATTTATGAAGAACCTTGTTGTAGACTTGCTGTTTTCCAAGTGACTTGCTTTTATTCCAAAATAAAAGCCTCTGACAGCAGGTGTTAGAACCATGTAAGCTCTTTGAGTCATCTGACTTGTCAGGCACTCTACTTGAGACCCATTTCTACGGGTTTTGTGGGAAAGACTCGTCATGAAGAAAGTAATATTCATGCTCCCATCTTCTTAGAAATTAAAAAAGTATGGCTGATTCCTTGTCTTTCTGCAGCACAGTCCCTTTTCCGATCTTTGCAGGAGTTAGGCCCTCAAGCCCAGGAAGTTATGCAGCCTGATTGTTTTAGAAAAAAGTTGTGGAATGACCTATTTTCTGTCCTTATGTAATGTTGAGGCAGTTGGTTTTACTTAACCGATTTTTTTTTTGACACATGTGTTTACTGTCAACTGTAAATTTACGAAATTTTGTCACTTGAACACTTGGAAAACAGTGGTAGAAAGTTGATGGACCAAGTAATAAATTCAGGAAGCAGCTAATCCTTCCTACATAGAACAGGAGATAGTAAAAATCTTATGCCAGACCTATCAGTATAGTTACTGTGGCTTTGTGGGCAGTGGTTGTACTTTTGTCAGAGTAAATTGAAGGAAGCTTATCTTTGTGTAAGTGGCAGAAGCATCCATCGTAGGATTTATAGAAGTAGCTGTTATTGCTGGAAGAAATTGGAAGTATAGTAATTTTGAGCAGGTAAGAGGTTCTTCTGATAAGTGATTACTCACTGTATTAGCAGTTCCAGTTGTCTGGAGCCTTCTGGCTTCTAAAATTCCATGTTTGCAGGCTTGCTTAATCATGATGAAGTCTTTTCCTTAGCTGTTTTTGTTCATTCAGACAAAGCTTCTTGTAATTTGGCTGATAGCTTTATACCTGAGTGTGGACTGCTTATTTTGCATCTAATTGTATTACATGGCCTTTCCACCTGTTCTCCCTGTGTATACGTGCATATGGGTGTATGAATAGCAAATGACTACTGAAAAATAGTTTCAGAAGCAACTGATGAAAAGTGAACACTGCTCTCTTTCTTTCCCAATTTTGTAAGCAGAACCATTAATTCCTATAGTCAAAACTTAATGTTTCACAAATAAGAACTATTAATTCCATAGGTTATGCTACAAACAGACTTGTGCTTAGTGTGAAATAACCTGAAGCCTAAGGGATAAAATACTTGTAGCCCCTGTGAAATCCTAATTCACTTGGGGTTGTCATGGGTCGGAGGGAGAGGCATTAACATGTGAATGAATAATTCTGGAAGAAAGTGAGGTTATTTTACTGAAATATCTTCCTGAAAGCAGGTAAAGAAAATGCTATTGGGCAGCAGATTATTTTACTTTCTAACCCCTTTTTAATAGAACATCTTAGTGCTTCCTCTGATCTTGAGCGCCCTTGAGGGAGTTTTAAAATTGTGTATTTCCCTGGTATTCCCTTATCTCCAGCAAGTATTCGTCTACTGCAAGTCTGCTTATTCTTATAATATCCCCTTTTCTTTTTTCTCTAATGACCTTGAGACTTAGAGTTTTTATTATTAATTTTTGTGCTAAGAGTTTTGCTATCCTGCTTCTTCAGTGCCGTGAAGATGGAAGGCATGCTTGAGTAAAATGAATTTGGTGGATCTTTTATAGTTCTGCTACCTGAAGGAATGAGGAAAAAATAGACATGAAATATGATATATGTGCAGTTTTTAATATACAAGACTTTTGAACTGAGAGCATTCATTGTATTTCATAGAATAGTTTGGGTTGGAAGGGACCTTTTAAAGTTCATCTAGTCCAACCTCCCCTGTAGTGAGAAGGCACACATTCCAACTAGATCAGGTTGATCAGAGCCCTGTCCAACCAGACTTTGAATGTTTCCAGGAATGGGGCATCTACCACCTACCTCTCTGTGCAACTGGTTCCAGTGTTGGACCACCCTCGTTGTAAAAATGTCTTCCTTATATCTAGTCTAAATCTTCCCTCTTTTAATTTAAAGCCATTACCCCTTGTCCTATTGTAACAGGCCCTGCTAAAAAATTTGTCCCCATCTTTCCTGTAGACCTCCTTTAAGTACTGAAAGGCAGCAATAAAGTCTCTCCGGAGCCTTCTCTTCTCCAGGCTGAGTAACCCCAACTGTCTCAATCTGTACTTGTAGAAGAGGTGCTCCATTCCTCTGATCACTTTTTGTGGCCATCTGCTGGACCAGTTCCAACAGGTCCATGTGTTTCCTGTGCTGGGGACTCCAAAGCTGGATGCAGTACTCCAGGTGGGATCTCGCCAGAGTGGAGTAGAAGGGCAGAATCACCTCCCTCGACCTGTTTGACACTTCTTTTGATTCAGCCCAGGGTACGGTTGGCTTCCTGGGCTGTGAGCACACATTGTTGTCTCATGTCCAGCTTCTCATCCACCAGTAGCCCCATGTCCTTCTTGGCAGGGCTGCTCTCAATCCCTTGATCCCCCAGTCTATATTCATATCTGATGTTGCCCCGATCTCAGCTTGGCCTTGTTGAACCTCATGAGGTTCACTCGGGCCCACTTCTCAAGCTTGTCCAGGTCCCTCTGGATGGCATGCCATCCCTCAGGCATGTCAGCTGCACCCCACTCAGCTTGGTGTCATCTGCAAACTTGCTGAGGGTGTACTTGATGCCACTGTCTGTCATTGATGACAATGTTAAATGGTGCTGGTCCCAGTACAGATCCCTGAGGGACACCGCTTGTCACCGGTCTCCATCTGGACATTGAGCCATTGACCACTACCCTCTGGATGCAACCACTGAACCCATTCCTCGCCCACCAGACAGTCTACCCATCAAATCCATATTTCTCCAATTTGGAGAGAAGGACCTTGTGGGGACTGTGTCAAAGGTCTCACAAAACTCCAGATAGATGACATCTGTAGCTCTTCCCTTGTCCACTGAGGTAGTTACTGTGCCACAGAAGGCCACAAGGCTGGTCAAGCAGGACTTGTCCTTGGTAGAACCATGCTGGCTATCTCGAATCATGTCCCCTTTCTCCATGTGCCTTAGCATAGCTTCTAGGAGGATCTGTTCCATGGTCTTCCCAGGCACAGGGGTGAGGCTGACAGGTTGGTTATTCCCACGTTCCTCCTTTCTACCATTTTTAAAAATGGGTGTAATGTTTCCCTTTTTCCCGTTACTGTGGACTTCACCTGACTGCCATGACTTTTCAAATATTATTGAGGGTGGCCTGGCGACTACATCAGCCAATTCCTTCAGGATTGTGCTATGCATCTCGTCAGGTCCCATAGACTTATGTATGTTCAGGTTCCTCAGGTGGTCATGAACCTGATGTTGTCTTACAGTGGGAGGAACTTTGCTCCCCGAGTCCGTGCTTTGTGGTCATCCACTCAAGAGGTGTGAGGAGAGATGTTGCCAGCGAAGACCGAGGCAAAAACGTTGTTGACTACCTTAGCCTTCTCCTCATCTCTTGTTACCAGTTTGCCAATCTTGCTTATCAGGTGGAAGGACCCTTTCTTTGACCTTCCTTTTCTGGCTGACATACCTGTAGAAGCCATTCTTACTATTCTTTGCATCTGTTGCCATGTTCAGATCCATCTGTGTTCTTGGCCTTTCTCTGATTCCGTCCCTATGCAACTGGGCAGCGTCCCTGTACTCTTCCCAGGATAACTGTCGCTGCTTCCACTGCCTGTGCAAAATTTTTATTTAATAAGAAGTAGTTTTGACTTGCATGAAAAAGCATTAACATTTCAAAAATGTATTCCTTTGAAGAGAATCTGCTCACAAAGAGGGCTTATAATCTGTAATTTTAGTATCAAATATGCTTTTTACCGAACATATGTGTGAATGTGTGGTACCTTTTGTTAGGAAAAATATGAAGAATCTTTCTTAAACAGGAAACATTTTATGTACTTTTGGGCTTTTTTGGAAACATTTTAATCATTCAGTGGAATGGATTTAAACTTATTAAAAATAGTACTTAAATTACTTTAAAGATGTGACTTATTTTGGTCACATCATTATTTAGCTTTCACTTAAGTTTTAGGTACCAACAGAGATTTTTATGAAAATTGCTGTCTCTCTTCTGCCAAAATTTTGTTCTTCAGTACCTGTGAGTGTGCTCTTCTCATGAAGTTTGAGGTGACTTAGTATGGAGAAATTTCTGGTCAACTGAATGAGCAACCTACAGATGGAATTTAAAGTATCTTTAATTCTAATAAAATTTTAGTTAAGAGTGTTTTTCTTAACATCCAAGTATGAATCATAAGATGGATACATTTTCATAAGTGCAGTATTACAAATAAATAAAAGTATATCTCAATTCTTACCTGAAATTACACTAAGACTTCTGGAATGAATAAAAAACAATTTTTAATTGATTT
Organism: Rynchops niger; assembly: GCA_013400035.1. Lineage (NCBI taxonomy): Eukaryota > Metazoa > Chordata > Aves > Charadriiformes > Laridae > Rynchops > Rynchops niger. Next base: position 60,414 of record VXBH01002136.1, read on the forward strand.
TTATATTCATCTTTTATGCTAGCAGTCTTTCTTCTTATGGTAATAAGATGAGCTGTAGATGGATTTCATGTGTTACGTCCATAATTTAAGTGCACCTAAATTCAGTGCGCTTTCCTACTAGGAGGGACTGAGGGCGGGGAATCTGTGACTGATGGCTTAATTTGAGTATTGAGCAGTAAAGCTGAGAATTTTTTTAATATGGGATTTTTTCTTTATTTCTTTGACAGGTGGTTTGTTACAGTATGTTCAGTTTGCTTTTGCAATAAAAACTCTGGATATATTAAAGAATTTATGTATTATGTATTGAAAAGTGTAAAAAAGGCCAACGGTGAATTTCAATACGTCACCGTTTGCTTTTTCTGTAGGTAAAGACAAAAACATTTATGGTAATGAAAATGTGGTTCTTTGTCTAATTTTAGTTCAGACCAGCTTGTGTGTGTATGAGAGAGGTTTGAATGTTCAATGACACCTTTTTAATTTCTTTATACAACTCTTCAGGATATAGAATGTCTGAGGCAGATATTGGCACTGAAAGGGAGGCTACCTTTTGTATTTAAGATAGTGATAGGTGATTTTTTTCCTTTTTTTCCAGACACAAGCTCTACTAAGGCAGGTTCACTTTAAACCACTAAAAATACTATTTTTATATGGGAGAAGACAGTGGGGTTTCAGATTGCTATTGAGATGACCTCTAGCTAATCCCCTGGGCCATAGCCACCCTGCCTTCTGCTTCAGACTGTGAAAGAAAATGCAGTACAGCGTGGTTTCATCACATCTGCATCACATCATCAGCATCTGTACTTGCTATAACTCTTCCCAAGACAAGATTATCATTGCATTATTATAATCTCTTAATTCTCTTCCCAATTTATATTTAAAGCTTTTTTTTTTTTTTGCCTAGAATAAGTGCAGAGATCTAGTAAGAATGGCAGCTGCAAAAATAGGTGCACATGTTAATGTTTCTGAGAAACAGTAATTACTGGCCATAAGAATCCTGGTGTTACACAAAAACTTGAATTAATCTTGGAATATGACATCACACACAAATTTCAGAGATNTGAAGGAGGCTTGATGGTACGGTTTACAGAACATTGTGAATGTTAGATAAACGGATTTTTGATTAGACAAGGCTTACAATAAAAATGCATGTCTAAGTCTGTTTTAGTAATGCAAATAAGTAGTTATATTGAATTTATTTTAATGGAACAATCTTACTGTTATATTACTATTTCTTATCTTTGCAAACATGCTTATATTTGTAAATATACTCTTAAGTGTTGTATAAAAGTACTGTATAAAAGTGTTGTGGTGCATGCCTCCAACATGGCATTTTAGCAGTGCTAAAGTCATATTGCTTATATAGTTTCTCATTCCATGTTTAGAGTTTTACAGTGCGTGGATGATCATGGTTTCAGTAGCCATGAAGTGCTATGATTCTGGAGATTGTATGACCTTCTGTGTCTGCTGCTTTGGTTTTGTGTGTGCATGGTTTTGTGTATGCTACTTTGGTTGAAGTCAAAAACCCCATCTGACACTATCCTCAACTTTTGTAATCGCCTACTTTCAGGGGTTTCAGGGCAGATTCTGTAGTCTTGGTAGGGAATACTTGTATTTGTGGCAGGCTGTTGAATTGCATCCTTGATAAAGTACCAGTATGAACATGCCATGGAAGATGGCTGTTACTGCAAATCTTCAATCTGCTCAGTTTAGGGTATTTTGCTTATGTCTAATGAATTGCCACATATGAAAACTAAAACTACACATAAAAGGCAGTGAGGTATAGGAAGCTTAGTGTGAAACAGCTTGTTCTGCAAGTGCTGTCTTGTGTATTTTACTGGCATTTATAGATCTGATTTAACAGATAACCTAAGCAATAAGATGTAATGCACATCACATCAGTGGTTTTTGACTGGCTTAGAGGAAACTCTCAAAGGAAACCAATATTACAAGACAGTGAAAGCACAGAAAAGCTGCTTACTTGCTTAAAAAAAAATTAGGTTGTATGTTATAGAGATATTTGGCCAAGATATGGCTCAAAATTAAGTCAGTGGTAGATTAGGAACACAAGGTTAAGTACAAGTGGTATTGCCATTGATCTGTGTGCTAGATATTTCTTTGATAGTCAGTCTCTGACGCTTGTTTATTTTTTTTTTCCTGAATGAGAACACATGCAATAATTGAGGCTACTATGTAGTTTCCGTGTTAAAACAAGTAGCTGGAATTTTGACTTTAATTTACAGATCTGTGTTCATGCTAGTCATTATGTGTATTGCATTAGATAATTGCAGCGAACAGTATGTAGCCTTAGGCTTAAATCAGGTTTGATGCTGAAGTTCTTGAGAAAGACAGCAGCCAAGGTGGATAACGTTCATGAGCTAGTGCAGTGGGTTGATCCTGGTTGGAGGCCAGTGCCCATGAAAGTTGCTTTATCACTCCCCTGCTCAGCTGGATGGTGGAGAAAAAATATAACAAAAGGCTTGAGAGTCGAGATACAGACAGGGAAATCACTCAGCAGTTATTGTCATAGGCAAAACAGACTTGACTTGGGGAAAAAATAAATTAACTTATTGCCAATCAAATCAGAGTAGGGTAATGAGAAAATAAAAATTAAATTTTAAAACACACACACTACAAAACCATGTCCCTCAGCACCACATCTACACATCTTGTAAATATCTCCAGGGATGGTGACTCAACCAGTTCCCCGGGCAGCGTGTTCCAGTGCTTGAGAACCCTTTTGGTGAAGACATTTTTCCTAATATCCAATCTAAACCTCCCCTGGCACAACTTGACGTTGTTTCCTCTTGTCCTATTGCCTGTTACTTGGGAGACGAGATGACCCCCTCCTCTCTACAACCTCCTTTCAGGTAGTTGTAGAGATTGATGAGGTCTCCTCTGAATGTCCTTTTCTCCAGATTAAACAACCCCAGTTCCCTCAGCCGCTCCTCATAACACTTGTGCTCTAGACCCCTCACCAGCTT
>VXBH01002136.1:64114-76275 GCA_013400035.1 Rynchops niger
GCTCTATGGAGAAGGGGACAGCTTGTAGCAGCTTCTCACAGAAGCCACCCCTGAACCACCCCCCACCCACCCTCTGCCCCCTCGCCTCAACTACCAAAACCTTGCTACGCAAACCCAGTACAACTAGAAATAACTTGTACTTGATTTTCTTTATTTTAAAGATGTTTGACAGATACAGTTGTAATCTACCAGTAATATGTTCTTTATTCTAATGTTTTTATTCTGTCATTGATAATAGAGGAAGTCAGACCATTAAGAACTTGTCAGCTTTGAAAACTTTATGGACATCATGTACGTAAACATGTTGGACTAAAGCATTTGAATGATAAACTAGTCTTGACAGATGACGGAGGTGGTTCTATTAATAGTGACTTACTAATAGTAAAATACTGGAGGGATTGCAACTTATACAGTTATGGAAAAATGACTAACTGGAGGATATGTGCCCCTTACTTGACATTTTCATGATGATTTTGATGATGCACAATTTCTATTACAGCTTGATAACTTATATGGAGTATTTAATAGATTTTTATTGACCTGATAAACACAAGGTGGTAGTCTTCCAGTAAGCTTTTCAAGAAATTCTTCTTGAAAATAAGCTCGTGCAAGGAGTAGAAGAATTGTCAGCTCTGCTCTTTTCTTGTATGCTTGTGCTAGTGGTAGTAGCATTGTCTTCAATGTGTGGTTTCTTTTTAGGAATCATTTTAAGCTGCTTGTCTGTTTTCTGAGAGGTAGTTTAATGGAAACTAGGCACTATAATCCATAAATCCATTTACCTGGACACACGACAACTGCAATAAGCCAAAAGTGAGCGAACAAATGAGTACCCTACTGTCATCATCTCCACATTCCCACTCTCCTGCCAGGGTCTCTCCTGTGCATACCATATGTGACATAACCATCTGAGTGAGTGAGGGCTGTAGTGCCAAGCCATACATTTAGTATCAGCAAAGCTGAGTTTCTTATTTTTAGGTAAAAAATAAATACAAGTTCTCATATCTTTTCCAGCACATCAGTGGATTATCTTGCGTGCTTTTTGGGTATGTGCACTCTATTTTTGGAAAGCAGTGGGTACAGCTCAGTGTTTTAGGTGGCTACTAAAAATAAACTTTTCTAGAAAAAGAAACTGGAATCCAAGCAGTATTCAAGTAGTCCATTTCCAAGTCAAGGCTGTCTTGATTTTTGCTATGAGTAAAATGGGTTTGAAAGTCATATTGGTTTAAAATGGATTTACAATTTTATGACAGAGCAGTCACATAAAGTATTGCAGATGGCTTTAGTAAATTGAATCCATTCAAATAAGTGTTGGACTTGTGATCATGTATAAATACCTAGGGATAAGCAAATGTGACTCATATCTGAAAATGAGGATACTGTATTCAGAGTTGTAAACCTAGAAAGAAATTAGATATTTTTGTGTTAAAGTAACTTATTGGGAGTATGTGATAGTATTTTTTTGGCCTCAGTTAAGTTTCTTCATTGGCGGAAGAATAGTAAGTTACTTGTAACTTTATAGTGACGTTAGTGTGATGAGCATTGACTTCCACACATGAGGGCGGGGTGTACTCCTTTTTAAAAAGGGTTTTTGAGAATGGGTCAGAAGATCTGTCAAACTAATAGAAAGGTTTGAATAGTAATCAAAGTATATTATTTAGCAAGATACCTAAGAATGCTAACTGACCTAATTTCATGGAAAGGTGACTGGGATGTGCCTTAAGTTCCCAGCATTTCCTTGTATTCTTACACCAAAGGGCTTCAATGGTTGAAGCCAGACTAATTAAAAATGGAAATGAAATACACACTGTTATTGGTAATAAGTGTTGCAATATCCTGTCAACAAAGGGTGGAAATGAAAATGTCTTTGTTTTTCTAACCTACCCTATTTTTCTTAAATATTTGTATAAAAGGGCTTACATTTATATCTCTGTTGTGGGGGGAAAAACACGGGTACTTTTCAGTAACATGTTAGTTTCTGACTTTTCTTATGGAGATCTAGAGATAGGAAGAAATAACACAAATAACAGAATGATGTTAGGTTATTGTTTTTAAGCAAAAGCAATAAGACTATTTTGATTAAAAAAAAAAAACAAAACAAACCTCCAAACCTCTAGTACCGTGAACTGTTAATATGAAGTGATTTTTATACGTGTAGGGAATTTTAAATGTAGTACTACATATCTGCCTTGCAGAAGTGAGCAGCAACATGTTAAGCACAACTTCAGAGTATTCTGGAGTTTTTGTCTAATCAGAAGATCAAGTGTTGTAGGTAGAACTACTGTTCTTGCCATGTTAAATAAAACAAAATTGATCACAGCTGAAACGCCACCTCCCTGTCCTGGATGTGTACCTTACAGCAGTTGCTGTTGTGCTTTCATCATATGATGTGGCAGAATAAAATTTTAAAGGGTTTTTTTGACGTCTCCTATAAACACACTTCTGAAATTGGCAACTCTGCCTACAAATCTGACAAAGTCACAAATTCCTTTCTACAGATGTTTCCTCTTTTACTAGTATTTGGTCATGCAAACAAGTTCTATAAATCTAGACAAAGCCCAGTAGTCTTCTGGTTTCTGTATTTTTGAAGTGTGTGAAATATTTTAAAATATTATAAAGAGACACGGAGCAGATGCAGTGGTAATAGAGGAGACTAACATCTCTTGAGAATATTTTGGAGTTAAAGTCTTTAAACATGCAAATATAAGAATAGAGATTCTCAGAATATGTCTCAGGCCATTGTAAGTGGTGGTCTTTCTTTCAAATTCCCAGTGCTTTTCTTTCGCTTTATATGCTCAGGTGTTGGGGATTTTTTTTTTTCTTTTTGGATTTATGTTTCTGTACATCAGTTGGATAACTTAATTTAAAATATTTAAAAAATAAATGGAAGCTATAGTCTTCAGAAAATTGAACAGTTAACCTTGATTTTTAGGGGTTATGTTTTCACTGTTCTCACTTGCAGGAAGAGAGATTAATGAAAATGCACTTTAAAAATGCTGCATTCATTTAGTTTTGGTTTTGCTAAAACAGTTAAGTGTTTTTTACCCAAAGCTGTAGTGGACACAATTACCAGTCTGTGCCCTGAGTATAAGTAGCACTGTAGTAAGGTATGAAAAACTTGAGACTTGATGTACCTCAAAAAACACCCAGAGTTAGGGATGTTTTCATTTTTAAACTTATATTTGATCCACAGAGAAGGAAGGCGAGATCCAGTGTTTCATTACGGTATTCTGAAAATAGATCTTACAGTTCTGTGTAGTACAGTATTGTAACAATGGATGCCATTGAAAAAGTTCCCATGAAAGGAAAAATATATTTTCAGAATATGGAATATTTAGAGTAAATGAGACACAGAGGATACATACTGAAGAGCAAAAAAAAATCTGGAATAACTAGCTTCCTTAAGTGAACAAAATTTATTCTATTGAATGAGGAAGAGATTCTGTAGATATGAGGAAATGCAAGATGAATAGAGACAATGATATCAAGTTACTTTTAATTACATAGCCACACAGAAAGGCAAAAGGAAAATTGGATTAGAAGGATTTAAATGTTTATTTTTGAAGTTATGGATTGTCTGGCTTCTTAAAGCAGGTGTTTAAGTAAAGCTATAAAGTTCAGAAGTGCAGAACATTCTCATATTAATTTTTAGAATATATGTGCGGTTCATTGTATTGATAAAGTGTATGAAGATATATGAACATGAGGATAGAATGTGGCGTTGTTGCTAGTGTAATTGTAAATGCAGTGCTTGAGAATATTAAAAAAAACACTTCCAGTATTTTGATGTCTGCGCTTATTTTGTCAAATACTCTTGCAGGAAGCATTTTCTAATGAAGTGGGCGATCTTATTGTCACTGCTAACTTGAACAGGAAGTTGGTTAGGTCTCTACTAAAGGTTTAGAAACCCTTAACTGATTTATTAAACATATTTAACTGATTCTCCTCCTGTGTCTGGACAAACCTTATTATGTGGACCTGCTTATTATGCTTCTGTTCAAGGGAAAGAATAGAAGTAATTTGTTTTGTTTTTTCCAGGTAACATGTAGTTTTGCTAGCCTAAGCTGTGTGCATCAGGAGATCTTTGTTCAATGATTCTGGTGACAGACTAGATAGAAAGGGAATCTCTCAGTGCAATGCACGTGACTTTTAGCCGTAGTTTGAAGACTCAACAAAACTCAATTTTTTGGCATGATAGTACAGTCTTCGTTTTTTATAGTTTTTATGAGCAGCAAATTAACACATTCCTCAAGTGTTGAGAATGTAACACATGTTTTACATAAGGAAAAATGTTTGACTTAAGAGTAACTGGTTACATTTCAGACTGCACGTAAGATTTGAAAACAAATGTAGCTTTAACACTTAATTTGTCTTTTACCTGCCTAGGTAAATGTATTTTCTATCTGTTTAGTGAGTATTTAAGTGTTTGTTACCTAAACATGGAGTTTGTTCCTATATATTGTGTTTGGAAATGATGTATGTTTTGTTCTAAACTTAATTTTTATTGTAATAATTTTGTAAGTAAAAAACAAATACAAAACCCACAACTAAAATGCAGAAATTTGTGTTAGTCTAAAATTTTAAATATGAAATTGTGTTTTATTCAAAGATCTCTTTCTTTTAAATCACTTTAGTGATTTGACAGTAAAAACTGAATTAATTGGATTTTTTCTGGACTTCAATGTTTGAAAGAATTTAAGAATTCAGGAGTGGTGTCTGGTGTGATACTTCTGAAGTGAAATCAAAGTGAATCTTTATCATAGGTTCCCCTTGAGAATTCTAAAAATTCCCTCTGTCATCTGTTCTTAGGATTACATTTAAAAAATCCTGGTACTTCATATAGTTTGAAATAATAAATCTCAATTTACAGTACATTTTACTAGAAATATAGATTTAAAAAAAAACCACCAACTTCCACTCTGGGGTGTTTAGATTTTTAATGGACTAACTCACACTTAAGAAAAGTGTTTTCTTTTATGTGCTATCTAAACAGAAACCAAAAATAATGGCGTGAGAGAAGACAGGAGAAGCCTTCCAGTGTAAATTTAAGTAGCAATTGCTTGTATTTGGGGGGAAAAAAAAAAAGAATACTAACAACTGATGACTATAATAACTTGTCATCTATGGTGTTTTTATTTTGATGATGCATCTAAAACTTGGCTTAATGTCTTGTTAAAGTTGAGGATTCATTAATCTCTTTTGGATTTTTAAATGATTTCTATAGATAATAAGGTGATTTTATTTCTGAATGTAGGTTTGTTGTAGCCTTAATTTTAAAAGGTCAATTTAAATCCCTATTTTATTTGAAAAGGAGCTTATTTAAACCTCTTTTCATACCTTTTTAAAAACCTGTTTCAATTTACTGTTACAAAACCGAACAGATATGTTCTGGCTTTTATTTTTTATAAAAAGCTTTAAATCTTTCACAAGTCAAACATGTAATATTCATAAAATATTTAATGAAAATCATACCACCTTCATTACTCCTGCTGTATCTTTTACCTGTAGTTTTTATGAAGTTTTATTGTTGGTTTTGTGTGAAAAATATATTTTTAACTTCATTAATTGTAATTACTTTGTGTCTTTGTTTTACAGATGGGATACCTCAGGTTTACTATTTTGGCCCATGTGGCAAATATAATGCTATGGTGCTAGAACTACTTGGACCTAGTCTGGAAGATTTATTTGACTTGTGTGGTAGGACATTTTCTCTTAAAACCGTTCTTATGATAGCCATACAGTTGGTAAGTAGAATAGATGTTAATTTGAGTGTTCATTAGAATAACTAATTCTTCAATGGATTAAATCTTTATTTCACTTCAGTGAGTTGTGCTTCTCATGTTTTAAATTGGTGTTAGTGGCTTCTTAAAGAGCCTGTGATACAGTTTTACCAGGAAGACTGTTTTATGTTACTTTCATTTACTTTGTTCTAGTTCTTCAAGTATCATTGCGTTATTGTAGTTTCATTGCGTCTTCTGAGTTCTCATAATCACAACCTGAAATCATGAATTTTAGTTTGACATACTCGATTAAAAAGAAAATCTTCGTGAAATAAAAATAACTTTAATCCATGAAAGCAGTTGGATGATGGGACTTCTAAACAGGATAAGTATTTTTCCTAGGTATTCTTGGAAAGAAAGGAAGCAAAGAAAAAGATCCCCTAAATCCTTCAAAAAATACTAAAATAGCACATAATTATTCAATGAAGGATTTTTTCTTTTTTTTTTTTTTTGAAGATTTCCTGATTTGGTTTCGACCCAAGGGTGGTTAGAAGTAGAAAAAGCAAGAAATAAGTCTTTGCATGTTTACCTTAATACAATGTGTTTTAAATAAGTACTTATGAAATATTAATGCTACTGAACCTCCACTTCCCTAAATAGTTTGTGATATTTTTACCCATGGAGAGTAAAAATAACTGTTTAAAACACAGCTGTAATAGGATAATCGGACTGCAACTGTATAGACATATTCAGCTTATTTACAGCAAAAATGACAAAGTTCATTTTTTTTAAAATGCTCAAATCATCACAGATCTAAAGATCATGTTTATTTAATACTTGCTGTTCCTTTTAGAATATATCAATTTTGATAGAAAGTGATACAGCTAGAATGGAGGTTTTATGCATACTAGTGAACTTTCAGTGCTCCTCTGTTCTATACCTTTATGGAATAGATCTACATGGAACTTTGCTGCTCACTGCTGGATGACATAATTTCTGGTTATAGTTCTAATGTGCACAAAACATACTTGGTGCCAGCTGTACTTAAAGAAGTTAACTTCTGTTATATTCTGATTCGTGTCTAAAGTCCAGTGTGAAAGTTTCCAATATATGATAAGATGTGTCTGCTTGGGGGATGTGTAAAATTTTCATTGACTTTAACTGACTTTAACTGCTTAAGAGCAATAACGTTCTGGTTTTAAAGCGATAGAAGGGGTGATTTCCTCTAAACGTAAAGTCAATGTAAGATATATAGCTTCTACCACAATTTAATGTGGCAAATTGAAGCTTAAACTAAACTTTCTGTCATTTTTTCCTTTTGTTAAAGATTTCTCGTATGGAATATGTCCATTCAAAGAACTTGATATACAGAGATGTAAAACCTGAGAACTTCTTAATAGGACGACCTGGAAACAAAACCCAGCAAATTATTCATATTATAGACTTTGGTTTGGCAAAGGAGTATATAGATCCAGAAAATAAGAAGCACATACCGTATCGAGAACACAAGAGCCTTACAGGAACAGCTAGATACATGAGTATAAATACACATTTAGGAAAAGGTACGTGTGCTTTTTAAGTGCAGAAACAAGAATTCAACAGCTGTCATTTGTCTGTTATCATCTTGTTTTCAAGTTGAAATTTTTCCCAGTCTATAGTCTTTAAGAACTACAAGTTTGGTGTACTGTGCAAAATTATAGTTTGTCCTTATGAAAGTCCTATTTATGGGAACAAAGTTCTTTGGGTCTCTAATTATCATGATCGTGGCTCAGCAAGTAATTACATTGTTGTTTTCAGATGTCTGTAAAAGAAAGATGTGTATCTTTTTGTATCATAACAGCTTCCCATTAAAAATATATCATGGTGGGGTGGGTGGGAAGTAGATTTGCTTATTTAAGATAACAAAGTAAATAGATTGCAACCACATAAGTTTTCAATGCTACCTAGCTGTTTTTTTGATCCCTTTGAAATGGCACCATATAGTGGAATAAAAGTAGTTTATATTTGATACTGATCTCTTGATTTACTTTTTAAATACCTGTACAGTTAAGGAGGGTTTGTCAGAGTAGTTAAAGGTTATGCTAGTGTTGTAAATATGATAAGCTAAAGAAATAACAGGATATATATAGAGATAAGTTGTTATTGAATGAATTAATTTATCTGTAAAAAGTTACGTAAACACTTCAAATGGTCTTTGATTATTCCAGTTATATAGAGGTTTTCTAGTGAAAACAGGTTTGACAGCTTTGAATTTGTGTAAACCAGTTACATATCTTTGCATGGTAATCACTAATTAGGTTGCTCTTTGAATTGGTCTTAAAATGTTGAGCAATACTTATATTTCAAAGGTACTCCTTGTTAATATGGCAAATGATAAACCATTCACATTTTCCAGAAAGTAATAAGTTGTTTTATCAATAAAATCGGACCATAGTAGCTTGTGGGTAGCACCTGTAGCTGATGTTAAAGCATGTTAAAATGTAGAATTATAGAATCATTTAGGTTGGAAAAGACCCTTAAGATCGAGTCCAGCTGTGAACCTAACACTGCCCAGTCCACCACTAAACCATGTCGCTCAGCGCCACATCTACACACCTTTTAAATATCTCCAGGGACGGTGGGTAAACCAATTCCCTGGGCAGCCTGTTCCAGTGCTTGGGAACCCTTTTGGTGGAGACATTTTTCCTAATAACCAATCTAAACCTCCCCTGGTGCAACTTAAGGTCTCTTACTCTTGTCCTATTGCCTGTTACTTAGGAGAAGAGACTGACCCCCCACCTCCGGTAGTTGTAGAGAGCAATGAAGTCTCCCCTCAGCCTCCTTTTGTCCAAACTAAACAACCCCAGTTCCCTCAGCCACTCCTCTTAGGACTTGTGCTCTAGACCCTTCACCAGCTGCCTTGCTCTTCTTTAGAGACAGTCCACTTCAAATGTACTTCAATTTAATGTATTTTTTATAGTACCATAATAGATTTTCTTTATAATTAGGCATGTGTGTTCAGACATTACTTTGTCTATAGACAAAATTTTTTTTACTTCATTAGTATGATGCTTTTCTGCCTATTTCTGCTTTTCTATTGGTCCCTGCCTTGGTCTCAAAACAAGTTGGGATGAAAGACTTGTCTAACTTTCTTGACTACTCAACTGACTTCAGATGTGTCTTTTCTATGAAAGTGTAGAAACATTGTATATACAATTACTGTTTAGTATGTTCCATGGTAATTGCAGATCTGTGTTACAAAACATTGTTCAACAGGACTTCAGGATAGCAAACTTGGGAAATTTGCAGTGTTTCCAGGCAATGTGGAAAAAACGTGGACCTTTTTCAAATTAAACAACACCTGCAAATCTTCAAAACAGATAGGAGGAAGACTTAAGCAGGTGCATTTAACTGATGACAAGAGGATGTTTTTCTGTGTTGACATGTCAAAGGAGTATTGATTTCACTTGTCCAAATATTACTTTATGCTATAAAATCAGTTTTGAATTGTATTTCACCTGTCTTGTGTCTGTGCATCATCTGGCTTCTTTGTTTCTTCACAAGCGAAGCTGAAGCATTTAATTTCATGATGTGCAAACCAATTTAGCCATTCATTCCAGATTTTGTCATGAGTTGATTTTGCTTTCTCCACACGGATTCCTGAAACAACCTCAGATTTCTCCATTTAGCAGGGAGAAAAACACAGGTGTATCTGTGACTCTTATATATCCGTATGTAAGATTAACAGCACATACAAGGTCCCCAGATTATTAGAAGTGTATGGTCAGAAATCCCTGAATTGTACAATTGCTGAAAGGTGATCCCAGTCATTTGATAAAAGTTTTTTATATTTGGGTACTGTACACCTAAATTTAAATAACTTCTTTCATGTTTACATACTGCATTTTTTTTTTTAGGGAAATGGAAAAAGTGCAGTTTAATATGTATCTGTTTTGCCTTTGTATCTAATACCTGAATTTGGAGGCAGCCTTTTGAGTTGCTTTCAAAATCTTACTGGCAGTCCCACATCCTGGAAACATCTTCACTGGGTTGCTACCTTTTTTGTATACTTGCTTTTAGGGGGAGGTTCTGAAAATAAGACAAAATAATAGTTGCTTCCCTTTTTAAAGGTGGGAGATAAGGCTCTTGTGCCTGTTTTTTCAGTTTTTTGGAACTGCTTTTGGAGAAAGTATAGGATTCATCAAAGTAAAAGATATTTGAGATTAGTTTCTACTAAGTATATGAAACATTGGTGTAGTTCTTTGTACTTATACATCAGGAATGCACAAATTTCAACAATATTGTTTGTCAAAGAAACACATTTAATGTCTAGAATATAACCTAATCTTGTGAAATGCAGTTGAGACTCTTGGCTCTGTGACCATCCTGGAATACAGCTTGCTTGGCTAAGCTTACTAAGTGGCTTTATATGTAATGGAGCAGCTAGGAAACAGTTACCCAGTTTGCTTTTCTTTTTTTAAGACTAAAGATTTTGTATATAAAGAAGTTCATCAGCCTACAAAGTTTAACTGTCATGTTGTAGTTGAACAGATGAGATGAAACAGGTGAGAAATGTCTTCCTTTTGCTGGCAAGTTGAATCTTGATAGTTTGAGGGATTTTTATTTTTTTTTTTTTAATCATTGTCTCAGACTTCCTTTTCTAGTAATATGAATGAATGCTGGGAGCATCTTTTCTTCAAATGAGCAATTTGCAAACAAGGTTGATGTGGACAAAAGAGCTGAGGACAAGAAGGGCCTAAGTTTTTAACTTCAGTTTAAGTACTTGAATAGCCCTGATTTCCATATCTAGATTCCAAGACATTCTGTCCTCCTCTGGAATTTTTTCAATACCTGAAGTATTTCAGTGTCTTCATATACTTTTCTACTTGTCTCTTCACTGATGAGCAAGATTTTTTTTTAAGCAAAAATAATCTTTATAAAATAATATGAATAATGATTCTTTTGTAAGATATGCTAATGCGCACTTCTGCATAGTTATTGTCTGCAAAGCAATCTCCGAAGTTAAAATTGGAAATTACCATATTTGTAGTTCATATCTTTAAAGATTGTTTATTAGTATTCATTCGAAATAGCTTATTCTCTTTAAATAGAATACAATGATAAAAAGTTTAAGAATTTAAAAATTTTTAATAAATTGATGAAAGTGAACTTTACAAGAAATTGCATATCACTTTACTGTATTATCCAGATTAAAACATACAGTTTGCAGTGCCATAGCAGATTAAAAGTTGTGCCACTGAAGGTGGTGCTTACTTGTAGAAGGAAAGAATGATATTTGGTGGTAGGTGTCCTGGAAAGGAGAACCAAATGGTAGTAAAGAAAATTATGAACAACTACAGGTTTCAGCATTAGGTGTTAAAGCTAACAAACCTTTCAGTTTATTGAAATATAAACTGCATTAGAAACCTGTAAAGTTTCAGAGGCTGATTCAGAAACTGTTCTGTTATCCCTGCTACAAGGCTGCAATTTCAGGGTGTAAGGGGAAGGCCGAACTCAGTATCACAGAATCATAGAATCACAGAACGGTGGGGGCTGGAAGGGACCTCTTAAGATCGTCTAGTGCAATCCCCCTGCCAGAGCAGGGTCACCTGAGCAGGTTGCACAGGAACGTGTCCAGGTGGGTTTTGAATGTCTACAGAGCAGGAGACAAGACTGACTGTGTCAGCCATCTGATGTTCATCTTCCACCGTCAGTGACCAATAGCCTCCAAAGGTTGATTTTCTTAGGTATTGGCTACTTAAGAGCTGACAGCTCTCTTTGCTCTCAACTGTCTATCTGCATGTTTTCATGTGGACAGAGGAAAGCGGGGGGGGCGTGTGTCTCCTTATTTCAACTGATATTTCAGAACATCAGGATACTGCTATCATTCTGTTCTGTTGACTTCAGCTGCTGGTTTGAGTCTCAGGAAATGTCACAAAATTAGAAGGTCCTGGTTATGTATTTCAGTAGTGGACAATTTAAACATGAGCATCCCAATTTGCCTTGGTGTCATGGACACTGTGGTTCCTTTCCTCATTACACAAGTGTTTCATGACCCTTGGTAAGTAAGAAAGATTCCAGTAGTGGACTGCTAATCACAGAATGGTTGAGGCTGGCGGGCATGCCTGGAGGTCATCATGTTCAACCTCTCTGCTCAAGCAGGACCACCTAGATCTGGTTGTCTAGGACCATGTCCAGAAAACTTTTGCGTATTTACAAGGAGAGAGACTCCACAAGCTCTTTTGGCAGCCTGTGCCAGTAATACATGTTCTTGTAGTATTTACAGAGCAGAAAACTTTTCTTAATTTCTCACCATATTAAGTTCTTTCTGTTTTAGTAGTTGCAGTTTGAAGTTTGTCAGATGGATAAAAGGTTTATTTATTAACTTTTTTATTTAATATTTATTAGAGGTAATGGTTATGAGCTTAAACTCATATTTTTTTCTTGTTTTTTTTTTTTTTTTTT
>VXBH01002136.1:76291-106075 GCA_013400035.1 Rynchops niger
TACAGTTTTGTAAGAATAGGAATCCTTTTCCTTTTTCAGTTTATTTCCACAATGAGAACTGGCCTACTGGAACACATTTTGGCCTTTCCCCATATTAGAAATTAAATACAGTGTGCTAGCTTTATTTCCTCGGTTCCTTTAGTGTTTGAAAATGGAAGGAGAATCCGATCTTGATAATACAGGAGTATTTACTAGAGTGCTATGATACTCTCTAGTTATGACCACAATGATGACAAATTTGTCATGACTCCAAGTCCTGTCATGATTGATGCCAGTGGGTTTTGAAATTCTTGATAAGAAGCAGTCTCTTAATTAAACCAGCATAATAGCATATTCTAGGTAATTTAAATATAATGATAGACCTCCCACCCCACTTACCCATCCAAAAATGCTTTGTATATGAAGCTGGCCTTAATTCTGTATGCATTCACAAAGTAAAAGGATGTGTAAAAGTAACCGAACTATTTTGTTTGTCGTGATTGCTAGATTTATTATTACTCACCAAGTAAAGACTGAAACTTGACTTTTATTAAGTTGTATTAGAGCCAAATAGCTTCAAGAGAGTAGACTAAATGATTTTTCATTTACAGAATAATAATATAAATACTTGTGTTTCCTAATAATATAATGAAAACTTAACACTGGGAACAATTCAAAACTTGATAGCAGTGTTTGAGCTTCCTAAACATAACTTTTAGAACACAAGTTCCTCAAGTAAAGGAAGCATTCACTTTATTTTTCAGGCATGTTATGCAAAGTTGATGTCAGCTGCAGGTGATACAACCAATTTTAAGATCAAATTAGTTCTTTTTTTCCTGCTTAAGTAAGAGACTCTCCCCATATCATTTAAGAAAATAAAATAAATGTAGAACTGGTAATTACCTGAAGAACACAACTGAATTTTCAGGGGATTACATGTCTGATATTAACACAGGAACATAGTAAATGACACTCTTTCCTTCAAGGGAGATTTTTCGTCTCCTTGGGTAGAATCTTGATCTCTTGTTGGACAGGTTTATTTTTGTCTAATGGTAACTTTGTTAAACATGTATGAAAGTTCTGACAAATTTAACTTGTGTATCATGGGTAGTTCTGCACCTGTCAGCCTTATGCAAAGCCATAAGGAAGTGTGGATAGGTATATACTGGCTCCTCTGGCAAAGGCAGCTGTGACTCTTTTCAGTAGCTTGTCTCCCTGTACTGTATTAAGTCTTCTTGTTACAAGAGATTCTCAAATATGTAGACAATTCTTAAATGTAGATGGAAAAGTTTTAGAATGCCTTTCTGAAATCTTTACTGTGATGTTGCTAAACCATGCAGAGGAGCATCAGCCTTATGTAATAACTCTGCTTCAGTTCGAACTCAGAGCAGTGGTTGTTCTTGACCTTATTATTTTGCAGGCATTTCTTGGATGATGGAGAACTGTTTGTCATCTTTTAGGTATAACAAACACTGAACAGTAGGAATTGGGCTCTTGCTTTCATAGCCTCTCCTTTGTGCAGAGTTGTGGGGTTTTTCTTCCTGCACGTTCTGTGATTCCCCTCTAAAAATGTAGTCATCTCTGGGGAATGACCAATATCCTTGGTTTTATCGGTCTTTTCTTGGTCATGCTTAATTATTGAAGAGGCAGAGGTTAGTTATCTTGCAGTGAATACCTGAGACTCTTGGGAAACAATTCTGGTCTCTAATGCTATTTGAAAAGCTAAATGAAGTCAATTTCTTTAAACAGTACTGATCTTCAAACAAAACCAAAAAAACCCCCACCCTTACCTTTACAGTAGATCTACTCTGTTATTGGAGCTGTTATACATTCTGATTTAAAATCAGTTTTCTAGGGCTAGACTTTTTTGTGATCTAAACCAGCAAAAAATAGTTCCACATTGGATCGATTTTAATGCATTCCTTATTATGAGAAAAGTAAATGTTTGGACCTAGAATTGTATTAGCTTAAATCCTGAAGTTTTTCTAAAAACTCAAATAAAAAACTGTTTTCTGTAGTTACAGTCTATGCTTTGTGATTGTGGCTCTCCAGGAGTCCTAGCAACTTCCACTTGTCACTGAACCAGTGGTGCAGGATAAAGTTGTTTTCCAGACCCCTAGGAAGTTCATTAGTCTCCTTCTTGTATCCCCTGAATTATCACTGGAGCTTTGGCAGGGTTGTAGCTGCCCTAGATAAATACCTTTTTCTGTTTAACTAACCTTATAAATCATAAATTATATGAAAAAATGCTTCTAATACAAACTCAACTAAATAAATCTTCCCCCCACACACACTTACAGGTATAACTGAAAACAGGATTTTTTTTTTCTGTAAAGTCCACAACAGTATCACATACAATGTGTGCTTATGATAAAATTGGCATGCAACTTCATTTCTATGAATCATTAACTTCAGGATTCATGCTTTTGTTTGGGAAGGGATGCTCTTATTTCCCTGAAATTACATTATCATATGGAATTGTATCACTTTTAGTAAGACTATGAACTCTGGGTGATTAAACTTCAAATTTATTTTTGCTGAACTTTATAGACTGATAGTTCAGGATATGTCACTTCTCATCTACTTTGTGATTACAGTAACAAGTCTGTGTATCACACCATGTAATCATCCTTGTAGGTAATATTGCATTTTCTGATCCAAATAGATACTATGTTTCTACTGTTTCAGCATTCCTTATACCAAGCAGTAAAACTGGGATGAACATTTCCTTCGTGTACTGAAACCTGTCAGGCACAGAATTCTACTGCTTATTCCTGCTTTCTTCTTAACCTGCATGTTTGCACGAGGATAGCATATGGTCAGCAAATGGGATGTTACAGGGTTGGCAGACAAATTCAAATCAGACCAGATTGTCTGAAGGGCACCCACGCAGAAAGGCAGCAGCAGTGGACAACAAGAATGGTGGAGTGGACACAAACAAGAACAGTATTGGTGAGGGAATTGGAAAGATGGAAACAAGTGAAGGGGAAATGACTGTGAAAGAACCTCATGTGGTTGGCAGATGTGTGAAGAAGTAAGCAGCTAGATGTAGCCCATGCTCTGTATTACCATACTTTTTTGGTATTTTCTTGTTCACGTGGTATTATGTGTATACTCAGTGTTCAAATGAGAAGAATAGGAGGGAAAAACAGTGATAAATTTTTCTTTTTATATGAAGATTTTTTTTTTTCGGATGAAATGTATTTGTAGCAATATTTTGTGTTGGTCAGATTGAAGCATGGTTGGCTTTGTTAACTTTCCTGTGTTCAAAATCCAACAAACATTTTTTGTTTACTTTTCTGCTCCATTTCTGTTTCTGTCAAAGCATAGTGATTTTCTTTGTGAAAATACTGAGTAGAAACAATGTTAATACTTCGGTTTTCTCCCTTATGTCAGAGAGGAAATCAAAGTTATAGGTAAATACAATCTGTTACTACAAAAGGTAATGCACTGTGTAACAGTTGTTTCAACAGCAGTAGAGAATGAAATCAGGTGAAAATGTAAAAATCTGTTTTCTTCTAATCATTTAAAGACTTCTACTATTTGTATTATTTTTCATAAAAAATAATGGATTTTATTTAAAAATAATATAAAATGTACTTGGGAAACTTATAACATTGAATGCACTGCATTTTGCTTGTTACTTTCTTTTTTCTATAAATGGTGTGAACGTTTTGAAGGACCACTACTGCACTACTATGTGTGAAAAATGGAAGGCATGGCAGACATTGTCTTCTGTAACTTAGCTTTTAAGTCAGACTTGAGAGCAGGCTGTATGCCTTCACACTGCTTTCTGATCAAATACTAAGACCTTGTGAGCCTTTGGCTCAGTCCACCTTCATTCCGCCTTTGGCTTACTCAGAAATTCTATAACATGTCCCTGAGAAATATACCATCTTTTCCATGACTTTATAGGGGAAAAATGAGTTCAATTAATTCAATTAAATTGTTTCAAGTTCACAACTAATGGATCAAAAAAATATCGGAATTAAAATGCAATTATATACTTAAAAGGTCAAAATATGTTTCAAAATAAAAACAATTTCTTATAGCGAGATAATTTGTTTAAAGTACCATTGAGATGAATATACCTGCAGTCTGCATCTGCTTTCTTGATGGAGTCCATAGTATACAAGAAGCCCCCTACATCCCGAGTTTGATTTCAAATACTGTATAACTCCCAGTTATTTTACATAAAAGCTAACTTGAAATGTAATGTAAAATTATGCAGATTGAATGTTCTAATAAGATTTGAATTTCATTTCAGAGCAAAGTAGAAGAGATGATTTGGAAGCTTTAGGTCATATGTTTATGTATTTTCTCAGAGGAAGCCTTCCATGGCAAGGTTTAAAGGTAGTGGTTTTTGATATCTTCCTCTACCCTATTTTTAGATTATCAGCTTCTCTTGCCATAATATTTTTCTTTTTGAAGTGTCCTCAAGCTATATAACTTTGGAAATTTGTTTTGTTCTTATATCATAGGCTGATACATTAAAAGAACGTTACCAGAAAATTGGAGACACAAAACGAGCAACGCCTATAGAAGTATTGTGTGAAAACTTCCCAGGTAATGTCTACTGTTAATAAAAACGATGTGTATTGATTTAGAAAATTAAACCGGCGTGGATAATGGTTTAACATCTGGTTTTAAAAATAAAATAATGCTTCCATATATGTGTATTATGTACTATGGCGATAGATACAAGAATTATCTTTTGAAGCAGCACTAAGCTAATGCTGTTCTTCAAAAATTGATTCTTCTAAAGGAAACATTTAAAAAAAAAGATACATATTCTTACGGTGATCAATAATCTACACTTGTATCTTCACACATAAAATTTTGCAAATCTTTTCAGCTCAGTCTAATATATCCCCTTTTAAAACAAGCAGCATTAGGAACAGCCTGAAATAATATGTAAAGTAACTTGGAAGTAGTTTCTGGTGTCACTTGTAGTTCTCCTTAAGTGCATGGAGAATCAATGAGGCATTGGAAAATATGATATTTTTTAAAATTTGCTGAGAATAGCTTATGACAAACTGATTCAATTTCCTTTTATGAAATGAAATACTGTCCACAGTAGGTATTGTGGACAGGAGACAGATGTTTTGTGTCATGAAATCTTAGTACTTTTGCTTTTGATGCTCTTTTAAAATACCCTCTCAAGTAATCTTAAAAGCATAATCAAGAAGAATCTACTATGGGAAGAAAAGTGTAAAACAATTTGAAGTAATTAAGTACATTGTTGCCAAATTTGAAACATGAAATGGTATTCCACAGATACCTGTGCTGGATCTGTTCAGTTTAGTGATGGATATGTTTAATGCCTTCTATAACTGAGAATGTTTATTAAACTTGCAAATGATAAGTTTGAAATTCGTAGGCTCAGCAGTGGGGTTAGAATGAAAGGGTCCTGACAGATTACAAATACAATCTTAAAAATATAAGGTACAGTTCAATAAATCATATTCAAGGTAGTACATGAAGATAGGATCAAATCCAAATTAAGAATTATTGGGTATGGAAATGTTCCTTAGGTAATAAGTCAAACTCAGTGAGTCACAAAGTAAATGCCAAGTGAGCAGTGACATGCTGCTGTATTTTTAAAACTGAACAAAACCACTGTATGCTAAATTGGACTGTATAAACAAGATACAGCCTGAAGGACACATGAATTGCCATTTCCACTCTACTTGATTCTGTATAGCCTCAGCTGAAGCAGTAGGTTCAATCTGGGGGACTGTACTTCAAGAAAATGTGTCCTATTTAAGGGTGTATTGTAAAGAAGTGGTAGTGCTTATGTGCCATACTTGCTAGACCTATCAGCAAAGACTGAAGGTTGGTTTAGTCAAACTTTGAGGGAGACAAGTTGTACCTTTCGGCAGCTACAAACATGGAAGTTTGCTACAGCCACAGCAGCCAGGAAAAAGACGTAATCCAAAAAAATTAAGTTTAGACATGAACTCATGTGTTTCAAATGTAGTGAAAAGCATGAAAGGATTGCCATTGGCAGGGGGACTGTGGAGTGTCTTTCATTGGAGTTGTGTGAAAACAAACCAGACAGACAAGGCAGTAACTGATTTGCTATAGGATAGGATGATTTACTAGATGGCATTTTGAAGTTCTTTCCAACCCGGTGGTTAAAGCGAGTACACTATCAATTTTTCTTATGTCTTTTTCATTTAACTTTCTTCTATGTATTAAAAAAAAATCCAATTAAATTAACTTGTGTTGCAGAACTTAGAGCAAGTGTCTGAACGTATGTCTGGTGAATTGACAGAAGTTTAAATGGGGAGCGGGGGGGGGGAAGCCAGTTCAGAAATATAAATCTCCTGCATCCACTAACAAATGCATGTGTTGCATGTTGATTTTCATGTAGTTGATAGAATCCTTTAAAAAATAAATATCTAATTTAAGGTATATATGGTGCAATTCCTGGGAACAATTGTGCATTAATAGGTCCATATGTATCTAGTAGAGTCTTTCCACCAAATTAATCGAGTACATGCTTGTTTACATCTGAAAATGGAACAGGGAAAATATATTTGACCTTGGAGAACACAAAAGATAAACATCTTTGATAGTACATATGTACATTTTCATAATAAATACATTCTTGTATGTGGAGTTTTTTGTATGTCAGATATCCAAGGAAGTTCTACCTTTCCCTGTCCTTGTCACTTAAGACCTAGAATAGAATGAGAAGTGCATCCACCATCATTTCAATTCTTTTCAGTCAGCCTGGAGACTGAGCTGGGTGATTGAAGTTCCATAAGGCAAGAGAACTCTTGTAGTATGAGTGACAGATACTTTGGTCTGTGTCACATGTGAAATGCTTATCTTTTTCATACCCTGTTCTCTGCAATTGTACTGTCTTTGAGTGTGCAACACTACGGCTGTTTGAAGCCTTGTATAAAATATAAGCAAGGATTTAAACTTGGGAGTTTCTCCCACAAATGTATTATAAGGGAGGTATTTGATTTTTAAATTTTTATTAATCAGTCAATTCTAACAGATTCAGCTTTGTTAAATGGCTCAGTTCCAGCCTGTGTAACTCTGAAGACCAGCCTTGCATGCTTTGGGTTCCAGTTTTCACAGGGAAAGTATGGTTAAAGAGGTCCCTACAATGTGTCAACATTTCTCTCCACCTTCTTCAAATACTGATCTCCTTGACTACTATTACTGAAGAGTCTTGCTGGTCTGCTGAGCTGGACCTTAGGTGCCAAGGAATTCCTCCGATCTACTGCTCCATCTGCTTGTGCCTAAAATATAGCACTTAATATTCTGTTTTTGTCATAACTGAGTTATTTGGCATATCTCAGCACCATTGTCCTATGGTGCATTCTTGACAACACCAACATGATGTTGCCTCACAACCTCTTGTAATCAAACTGGTCTCAAACCTTCACTTCTCCCTCTTTGTACCCCACTGTCCCTGAAAGAGTTTAACTTAGCATATAGCTCAATCTTAGTGCTGGCTCTGCACTTCTCAGCCATCTTCTGTCAGAAGATAGGCTTCTTAGAGCACCTTGTTCGTATCACACAATGTCAGCTTCTCCAGACTTACTGGAATGTGATGTGCAGGTCAGGGTGAGTGTGCAGTGATACTGTTCTGCATCTGGCATACATACCTCTTCATAGGATTAGTGAGTGCTGGTGGCATCTACTTTTAACCTTATTCGTTCTCTGACTTTCTGGTCATATAGAGATGCCTTCTGTTGTACCTTAGGACCCTGTGAACAGCCATTTTGGCTTGAGAGTGGGGAGTCACTTCTGTCAGAACAGCTTTCCAGTGGGTGGTGTCCCACTCTTTCTTGAGCTACAAAAGTTACTAAACAAGTTAGTTTTTAAGAATTCTGTCCATCTGGAACTCATGTGGAAGGAAGTGGAAGGACCTGTAGGACTTGATCTTTTGTGAAAACTTGTTAACACTTATCCTTCTCACCATCTGTTGTTTTCTCAGACTGTTGTATTTCCACATGCCCCTCATTTCACTGATTCCAGAAGTAGTTATTGCAAATTCAGTAACATGCCTGAGCAGTTTCTTAATGGGATTTGAAGCTTGTGCTTCAGTTGTTATGGATTCTCCCTTTCAGCCCTTAGATTCTTGTAGTCTTCTGTCCATAAGGATTCTTGCTCCTTACACTGTTGTCTCAGAAGGCTTTCATGGCTTACACCCATTATCAAGAGTGGGATGTATGTATGCCTTACTCACCTGCCCAGAGGTTTGTGCTGGAGCTCTTGTCTTTGCTAGAAGGTTCTGGCTGCTAGTGCGCAGTCTGTACTTCATACCCTTTAATGACTAGGACAGCTCTTTCCTTTTATCTTTACAGGTCCAGGCCCTCTCAGAAATCTCCCTGGTTTTCTCTCCACTACTGGGAGAATTTTATAATTTCCATGTAACACCTACCCAAATGAATCTCCATTTGTGTGCTGATATGGTATTTAAACAGCGATATTAAACTGACAGTGGTCAGAAGTCATTCTACAAGAGCTCAGGTAACCTTAGTACTTGTCTGCAGTGTTTCTTTTCAGGATATTTGCCACTTCTGCGCAACACCTTCACATAACGCAATGCCTGAAGCACTCTGCACTGCTGCAGCCTTACATAGTCATGCTACAGTTATAGCTCAACAGAGTCTATACAGACTGGTTTTGTCACAACAATTGGAGTTGCCCACTTTGGAACATACATGTGTACCCTCTCTTAAAGAAAGAAAGGTTACATTCCAGTAACAGGTGTTCTTTGAGACATAGTCCACCCTGTACATTTATATGCCCCCCTCTTTACCTTTCCTTAAAGTTGTCTTTGTACAAATAATTGCAAAAACTTTAAAAAATAGAGGCATTTCTCTCCCCACTTTTTTGGCACACTGTGCATCAGGATTGGAAGGTTGAATGGAAGATCTCGACAGGTAATGCAAAGAGAAAATTAGTGGGAGGTCACTTGGTAGCATATGTTTAGAGTATTTCTTGAAGAATATTATTACTCTTAAGTAATTTTGTGGTAATTCACAGATTCATGGTGAACAAATATTCAGGTTTTATGGTGAGAGGTAGAAGTTGCTTTAAAGTGTGGTAGTAAGTATTGTTTTTTGAGTGCTGTTAAAACAGGTATGACAATTTTGTATCTTTCTTATTTATATAGAGGAAATGGCTACGTATCTACGTTATGTAAGAAGGCTAGATTTTTTTGAAAAGCCGGACTATGACTACTTAAGAAAGCTCTTCACAGGCTTACTTGATCGGAAAGGTTATATATTTGATTATGAATATGATTGGATTGGCAAACAGTTGGTGAGTACAATTAAGCTATTAGTAATACACTGTGTTTTTTCGCGTGATCAGTTTTGAGACAGTGTTAGTCTTCCGTTTCAGAATACATGTGCATCTCATGGCTGCTGTTGTGAACAGCTGCTATGACAAACCCATTTTCAGATGCATTTTCAAAAATTATCTTTTGGCTTGAGATGTTTCATATTGAGTTTCTTTCCAAACATGTACTCTTAATATCAAAGTAAATCTCTGTTCAATTCAAAACGAGGTTGTAGGAATTCAGACTGGTTTTTGTGTTGAAGGAGGAGCTTAGAACTTTGCAGGTGATTATCATTATTACATGTATTTTCTTGCTTTGGAGACTTTCTCCCGCTATTTTTAAAACATAGAGCAATCACTTCTCTACGTCTGAGGTATACTCCAGATATTTCGTAGTTCATCACGAAGAAACTATCTATGCTTTATATGCAGCTCTAATGAAATATGATGTAGAATATCAGTTTCCATCACAGTACATCTAAAGTTGCAGAAAATACTGTGTTTATATTCTTTGAAGAAAGGGTAAAAGATTAATTTTTTAGCACCTCAAATTTTTCCTTACTCCTTTTTAGTAAGTAGGGAAGGAGTTGTGAGTTTAAGCTGGACAATTTCAGATTACACATTTTACCCTGAAGTTCCTTTGTGACTCTGAAAGAACTGTAGTATTTATTGCTACATCTTTTTTCAGTATTTAGCATTAAAAATTACTTGAAGCCTTTCTTTGGACTTTCATCGGAATGTCTGAACTGCTAACTGCACAAAATAACAGCCCAAATTACTTCAGAAAGTTTAGGTCTGATAGTACTGATAATTGCTGTTTCATGAAAGTTGTGTAAGTTTTGTTTTACCAAAATATTTTTTGGTATTAGTAAATACCTAGTGAAGCTTTTGCTTTCATTTGATAATTTGGGTTATGGGAAACTGTCAGATTTAAAGATTAATTTCTATTACAAACCAGTAGCTTTTGGTAAGACTTAGAAATTTATGTTTCTTTACCAGTTGCTACATATTATTTATATTTGTAGCCTACTCCAGTGGGTTCAATACATTCAGACCCTGCACTGTCTTCAAATAGAGAAGCATATCAGCACAGAGATAAAACGCAGCAATCCAAAAATCAGGTAAACTGCTCATGTAGGATTATCAGCATTACTTTGTCTTTTGTTGTTATTAGAACTCCAAAATAAAATTGACTACAGGTTTTCTTTTATTTTTCTTTCATTTGGGTAGGTCCTTGTTAATGTATTTCTACATCTGTAGACCTTAAAGTGTCCTAAAAGGTTGCTTGTTTGGTACTATGATATAATGTAGCTTTACGTCAGTGTTGAATTTTCTCTCTGCTGATACTTCTTTAAATTAATATTTTAGTTCTCTATTTTTAATCACTATCTCTTCCACATATACTGTATGATCTATTGGGGTTCAAACAAGTATGTATAATATTTTAACTTTTTTTTTTTTAAAAACAGGTTAATAACCTAGTGGGTAAAAACGTTAGCAATTTAGATCTGTTTCCATTTACTTAAGCTAAGTTACAGGGGTTGTGTTGGTGAACTTTGTTTCTTACTAGGAATTCTGAGTTTTAGCTACCTTGCTTTTCTATGAAAATGTACGTGTAGGCATATGTAAGTATGCAGATAACCGTTGATGTACAATCTATATAGGAATTGAGTATGTAGTGCTGCTGCACTTTTAAAAATAATATATAATAATTTATGCATGAATTGTTTAGTTTTGGAATTCTTATTTCTTCTTTTGCATATATTCTTAATGCACTCAAAAATGGTAGTCAGCAGACCATAGGGCAGCCTGGGACTCACAGCAAGCCAATCCACAGCATTTGAGGGCTCACCTAGCAACTGACAGACATGGTGGCTCGGTACAGGTATTTTCTGCTTCTTTGCATGACTTAATCAGTCATTTTACTTTATATAATACTAATGTCCTGTTGTGCGTGACATGATTACTATTTTCATATTAATCTTGCTTTCCAGTAATGCTCAGAATGTTCCTGTTGTTTCCTACTTCACAATTGCTAAACTGAAACTAAAATGGAAAACTATGTATCTTTTTTATGTGGAATTTTTGCTACAACTTTGGTAGTGAAAGCCTAAAATAATGCAACTATCTATCGTTTTGAGGGAATATACAGTTACATCAGTGTGAGCAACTGAAGTTTAGACATTTGATGTGTTATTGCGCTGTATTAGCAACAAAAATACTGTTGACTGAATTGAGTATTGTTCATGTTTTTTATTCCTTAAGCAAACTTCAAATGAAATTGTTAAGTGGTTATTTTCGCTTAAACTTTACTACTTTTGTTCACACAATAATTGACTAGAAGAACGTTTTCCATGCCGGTACTTCTTAGTTATCAGTGAAAAAATGAATAGAAACCAACATTTTTTCCTTTATTAGTTTACTTCATCTTCAAGGAGGTTTTTCCTGGTTTGCCCTTAGTTTTACTTTTTGGTGTCTTGCTCTTTGACTATATTTAAAGGGCAAGAAGTCTAAATTCAATATAGGAGGATTCAAAATGCCAGCTGCAAAGTCTACATGAAGCTTTGAGCTTTCAGACCAAGAAGAAAATAATTTAGCTTTGTAAAGTGTTATCTGAGGGAAAATAAATATTTTTTTTTTGTCTGATGAATTTTTGATTCTGACAATCTAACTTACATATATATCCTCTGACGTTTTGTTTTGGGAAAAAAAGTCAATGCCTGAAGAAATAATCTAGAGTAAAGAAAACAGTTCTGTAGTCTCACTAGTGTGATAATTCCATATCTTCTTTAAATACTTGAAAACTCAATTCAGACTTGGCATTCTCTAAATTTTGCTGCTTTAGAAACAATTCTCATGTGTCATGTAAGAAAAGCTAGTAGATGATAATTATCACTATTCATCAAGAAAACCTTTTATGCTTCCCCTTAACAAATATTTTGAAAACTTACTTGTATGTTTAACTGGAATTGCAATAATTCTCACAATAGCATCAGTTTTAAAGCTAGTCATTTATCTTTTGAGAACAGTATAGTAATGTGGAATCAAAATTGGATTTGAAATTTTGTCTTCCAAAATTATTACATTTCTTAGTATTTTTTTATTTTTATTGTTTAGGTTAGAAAAATACATATTTAACTTGTTGAATTAGTTAGTAGAACTTTCAAATTGTATATCATATATCATTCTCTTGAATTAAGAAACCTTTTATTCTTTCTCAGGTAAAATCACAAAAGATTTTATTCCATTGTTAAATTCCCTTTGGGGGCAGGGAGAACGTTTTCTAGGAAACAGCAGTAGTATTCCTTTTTGTTAATATGTGCTTCCTTTTTTTTTTCTCAAAGGATATGGGCATTCTGAGTTCAAATCACTTAGATCAGTTGAGACTAAACAGTTGCCATGTAAAAAGAGCAGCATGCAAAATTGCACCCGTTTGGTCTGTGTCTTTGAAGATCAAGTGTTGTACAGAAGAGTATTTTAAAGACAGCTTAATTGGGTTGCTTTTTAATGTGGAGTGGTCATGCTTCCTCATTAAAGGCACTTATAAAACTACATAATATCTTCAGTTCTGTTTTGAAGTTTGAGCCCTTGGCTGTTGTCAGATACCCCTTTGTAGTGATACTAACTGAATCATGCTATTAAGTTGAATGATTGACTGGTTTAGCTGGATTCCTAACTCCCCCCAAGAAGATGAGTTATAAAAGTGACACACATAATTGTTCAGAGTGAAGCTGAGTCTAAGGTATGACATTAAAGTGTATTCATTTTTTTTGTGACATTAATGAGTCGTTTCTCACCTTTGAGACCAATTTTATGCCGAATTATCTGTTTTTCTGCAAGATATGAAAACCGGGCAGATAGTTTTATTTTGAAGTGTCCATGGAATGTTTTTTAGATCACTAGTATTAGTCATCTGTAATACTACTACTGATGTCATCTCTGAGATCCTTTTGTAGAAGCTTATTAAAATGTGTTATTAGTGATTCTTCACTGCTACATATTAAGTTCAAGTGGACAGAATGTTGGTATGTGTGTATATGTATGTCAGTACATATTTTTTTACACTTCTTAATGATGTTCAAATGAGAAACATCCAGGTAATAAATGGTTTGTTCATTAATAATAATCATGCTGGGTTTTGTATTAAGTTATCCTAGACTCTCTAGGCCTATGTTAGAGATATACTAATGTGCTTAATCATGTCTAATTTTACTTTGTAGTGTCGGTTCATGTTTAAAGTTCAAATACTATTGGCAAATTGAGCTGTAAAGGGAAAACATCCAGAAATAGCTCACATCCCTTCTTCCACATTTCTCTATTTAGGATAAGATTAAAAGGCTCTAGTATAGCAGTCTGTCTTTCTAGTTTGTGTAGCCTTATTAATGAGAGCAACTTGTACCTCCCAGCAATTCATTCAACAACTTCCTGTGTCTTTATTTGTATGTTTGCCTCAGTTCCCCAAAATGTTTCCTTCTCTGTATGAACTGCAAACTGCTTATGCACTCATAAAGCCTGTACTAATCTGTTCATTACTTTTTTCACCACCACTTGATAGCTGGCCTCCTTCCTCTTATCCTTTTTTTTTTTNNNGTTAGATTTAAAGATAAGGTTAAAGAGTTCCCAGTGAAGTGTCATAGGTCTTGGAAGGTGCTTAGCAACTGCTTGAAAGGTTAGGTGCTTGGTGTAAGTAGTTTTGAGTTGCAAGACACCTCTCCTTCGGCAGGTCAAGATATCAACATGTCAGATTAAACAAATAAATTTGTTTGAGCTTTTGTGAATTGAAAAGGTAGTGTGAATTTTTTTTTATTCTTTTGTCTTAACTGGAAGCTTCTTGAAAGTAAAATATAGCATTCTGTAGTATCACTAATTAATTGTTTAGGCATGAAGGCTGGCTTTATTTTTTGACGAGTGGAGGATTCAGTTACTGAGATAGGTAATTAAATTAAGGATTTTCTATGTCTTTTTTTCAAATTTTTGCAATTCCTTATTGTGGTTATAAGCATGAAAATCAGCAAAACTTCTTTTGAGAGATTTTCTGGCATAGCAAGTAAAAGAGTAGTTTACACACTAACCCAAAACAGAGCATGGGGCTAGCCTGAAGATGTACTGTTACTATTTGGGGAATTGGTATTCAGGCTTAACTTTGTCTTATTATAACTGGCATTTATCGAGCTTAATCTGTTCCACAATTACTATGTCTCACTATTAGGTAGTTGGTCTAGTTCTTTAGGTTTGTTTGCCTTATGGCATAGAGGGTAGCAAGAAATAGGTGATGTGACAATTAAACTTTTCAAGAACTGATTAAATTTGAAGGAACTAAATTTCACCCAGGATAAGCTCTGTTACCAAAATGCTTAAAGTTGTTTTAGACTTTCAGTTTAGTTGTTAATCTCTGACTTGTTTATAGGTGAGTAATTTAATTGCAACACTTCTAATTTGAAACTTAGTTTAAAATATTAGTTTTCAGAAACCCGATTCTGTGAATATTCATGGAAAAATGTTCATGTACTACTTGTCAACAGAATTTTTAGGCTCAAAACCGTAACTTCACTACCACATTTTTTCACTACCATCGTACAGAAGTGTATTAAGAGATGAATGGTGCCTCCCATCTTTCATCAGGCTACTGAGAAAATCCAAGTCCAACTCAAGTCAT
Organism: Rynchops niger; assembly: GCA_013400035.1. NCBI lineage: Eukaryota > Metazoa > Chordata > Aves > Charadriiformes > Laridae > Rynchops > Rynchops niger. Next base: position 91,239 of record VXBH01002136.1, read on the forward strand.
AAATGGGGAAATTAAATTAAAAGTTTCTCTTCAAACACTGTTAGATTAGGGTATTGGTTCGTCTCTCTCCCTTCCTAAAGTTTTAGCTTTTTATGTAGATACACTATGATGAACCTTTTTTGTGCCTTATTTGTGGTACATGATGGCTACAGAATTTGGTGTATGACACGTGCAGTTCATAAACTGTCTTCCTGGTGGCTTAGTCTTGTTCAATTTTGTTATATTCCCATATCTTTCTACCTATGGTTTGCTGATTTTTGAAATGTTTGGGGTGTAATCTGAGGGAGGGAGGTGCATTTACCCTGCATTGTCAGTCTTTTACCAAATGCACTTTTTGATCATATAGAAAAATGTTTTACTGATGTCACAGGGAATTAACTTCTAGCATTTTAGGTTATTTTAGCAAGGTACAGAACTTAGGATTCTAAGATCATATGATTGTAGCCTCACTGCTACTGGAACTGAAGCACTCCTGCCTCTCTCTTACACTCCTTTAAATGAATATTTGTTATTTTTTTTAAAGTTAAGTATTTTGCTCTGTTGCAGATGTATTCTTGTTTCTTCATCTTACTGAGACCATTTCTAGACCGTTTTCATCAGTAGTACACTAGAGTAAAAGTCAGGGCATTTGTGATTCTGGAGAAGCATGACCAATGCTGTTTTTCAGACTATCGATAACCTTTGGTTCACTTATGCTTTCAGAGGTTACAGATCTTTCAAGAACTGTGATTTTAAACAAAACAAAAACAAAACCGGTCATAAACCAGGAGGGGGTTTTGTTACTATGAGTTGTGCAAATCTCTCAGGTGTTCTTTTAATAATTGTCAAAAGGGGTTCCAAGAAGACCAGAAGAGAGTTGTTGATAAAGGCCGATAAGAACCACCCATGAATCTTGAACCAGAGTAGGAAACCCTTATTTGCTGATCTGCCTTGCCTCTCCAAAATAGACTTCCTTTAACAGTGGTAGAAGCACAGGCCATAAAAAAGTGCTTAGATACAGTTTTGTTCCTGCCTTAATGTTTTCACTTTCTCCTAACTTTTTTATCCGTCAGAAGGGATAGATTTTCTTAATCTATTGTTGAAAAATAATATTCAGAACTATATTATTAATGTAGGAAGGATTTTTAGACATCTACTTTCATGTTTTCCAGTTCGAATGAAGAATCTCTACATGCTTGAGTTTGATCTCTTTTTTTGAATCTGCTGTCCAAGAACATGGCGAATGATGGAATAGGCACTCCTAGGAAAGAAGTGTGAAAGAGAATGCCATGTGAAAGCTCCATAGATGCTAGAGTTGGGCAATGCGTTTGGTATTTGAGTATGTCATAGTAGTTTTCATATGCTTTTTGTAGGAGAAGAGAAGAAAATAGGAGTTATTGCGAATACTTGTGAAACTGTCACCTGTTTTTTACAACAGTCAGGAATGCTAAGGGGTATGGGTTTGCTTCCCATCCAGAAAGGGGCATATAGCTGTCTTTTTGTTTCTTTATGTATCCTACCCTTACTTGAGTAAACTGAAGACAAAGGCTTCTCTTTCTGTTCAACTGTTGTTACTAAACCTTGAGCACAGGTCTGAGGATCTTTTTAGGAAGTTCATTTTAAGACTAGATCATGAAGCAGAAATCCTAAATTATTAGGACTGCAGGCAAGGTTGACTACAATCTTAACTAGGTGGCATTGCTTTATATGGAGTAGTGCAGGCTGTAGTTGTGATTATGTAGTTATGATTTGGATCCTCTGGATCCAAAACTCATTTGTTGGACAAGCTGAGTAAATTTTTTTACTCTTACACTTTCAAGAACCATCCTGACCTATTTAGCAAGTACTTCCCATGCAAACACCATATGTTTCTGCTCTGCATATCACTGTTAACAACTGTAAATTTCACAAGAAGCAATTAAATTATTTGCGCAGTAAGATACCTGGTGAGATTATTGGGATCATACTATTTCCCCTTACCAGTAAATATGGAGAAGGATGACAACAAATATTAACATACTTGTAAAAAAAACAAAAAAAGAAAATCTGCTAACCCAGGGTTTATAGTTTAAGACTCCTGACCCACCATCTTGTGATTTGTTAAAGCACAATTCCTACATATTTCTGTCACTGAATGTTTAGTGCTTTTGCCATCCCCAATGATATGAAACTAAGCTTAAGCCGCCTGGTTGAAACATCACGACTTACCTGTCATCACAGAAATCAAGTCCAATCTCCCAGAAGTACTCCAATTAGTGACCAAAATTGAAGTAATCGGATTCTTGCAGTCTTGGACATCTTTCTGTTTGTGTTGTTATTGGGCCGCAGGGTTTTTTTGTCAGTGGTTCCTATTTTAGTGAAACTTGAAAAAGGAGAAAACTCAGCCCGATGTAGACATATGGCAAGGAAAATGGCTTAAGTTCAGCAAACTTCTGAAGCTCTGTCCTTAGTCACAATAGGAACCACAAAGCAAACCTCCATAGGCAAGGCTACTAGCTCTGGTTATAAATAGAGGAGACAAAACTGCTACATTAAGAGTAGAGCTTGGAAGGGTGAAGGGAATTAGTAATGTTATGATGATGACTTTCTGTCTCTCTGCTTTCTTCTACTTTAATTTCCAACCTTCAGGCAACAGCTTGTGAGAATCTTGAACTATGGACTACCAATGGTCCACTTTCCTGTAGCTGATGATATTTTACAGATGTTTTTTGTAGGCTTTTATATTATTTGGCCAGAATGATATTTTTGTGCTATGTTGCTTGGTCGAGCATTTGCTGCTACTTTGTAGTCGGTAAACCTCTTCATACTTTAATGGGTCAGTTATCTGGTCAGGGCAGCTGACAGTGCTATGCAATTGTCTATATCCAGTTAACCATCTTCCTGGCAGATTCTGTGAGGTGAATAAGGTAGAGGCCTCTGGAATAGCTCCATTTGTCATGCTGGAAAGCTGACAAACTGAGAGAGTATTGAGTTCCATTTGGTTTAAAGGCAAAACAAACATTCCCAAAGAAAGAGAGCTGTCCCAGTGTCTTAAGAATTTACAAAGAAATTTAAGAGTAAATTAATCAGAATTAAGTTGAATCTATTTTTTTTTCTTTTTCGGCAGCAGTAAGTGTTCCTGTGCTCTAAGAGTGTAAACCAAGCACTACCTACACTCTTAGATCTAGACAATATCTTAGTTTTTCCCTCTTCTGGTGAGTACTCTTTGAGATAGCACTGAATCAGGCTACACAAAGAGGGAAGCTAAGGAGCTTAAATACACTGAAGAATCAGAGACAGGGTAGGACTGACTGAATTCGTACCAGGGAAGGGGTTAGTGCCTTCCCTTAAGGCTCTGAAGAGACATGAGATTATCAAACCCAATGAACAGAATGCTTTGCTTAGTCTACTCACTTTCAGTCTGTCACGTGGATGTCAGTTCCATTAGTAGATACAAAAGAAAAATGGCAGGAGCTCAGGGATGCAGGAATAAAACCTGGAAAAGATACTGTTATTGGAATGAAAAGAATTACAGAATTAACAAAAATTACTGCGTTTTGAAGATGCATTGTAACTTAAGGAATTGACAAATGTTTGTCTGGCACTAGCATAATTTCAGGTATTTCTGGTGATTTCAGGTAGTAAGCTCAACAAATGGAGAACTGAACACAGATGACCCAACTGCAGGCCGTTCAAATGCACCTATCACAGCTCCTGCAGAAGTAGAAGTAATGGATGAAACTAAGTATGTCTGTCTTTTTATATTCTTTGGATCTTGTGTGCTTAGCTGCTTCAAAAATTTTCTTGTATAGCTATTAAAAAAAATATTGTCTAAACTGAATAGCCACTGGTGAAGGGCAAAACTATACTGCTATACTTAATTTTGGTGTTAAATATTTAAATAAAGACTTTCTATAGCTTGTGCTTTTTAGCCTAAGCCCTCTAACACATCTATCTATAATAGAGAAGTGCATGCATTTTGGATATTTCAGCTAACTTTGAAATATTTATTTTAAGATAGCATTCTGCCTATCAAAAGTTATGTGTGAAAGATGTAAAATTCTTACTCTATGTGGTATTCTGATTCTTTTTTTTACCTTACTCTCTTTCTGTATAGCTGCCAGAAAGTGTTGAACATGTGGTGAGTTCTACAGCACAGGCAGGCAGAAATAGCCCCAGGGTCTTTGTACCTATTATTTGGTTTAAAACTGATTTCAAAGAACTTTAAAATAACAAGGCCATTTGGAAATCACAAAACATGTTTTAATATTGTGAAATGATTAACTGTTTATACAAACAGCCACCTTCAGGAGCTATTTTGCCTGCTTCAAATCTTGCTTGCTTTTAAGTTGTGTAGTCTGCAGTGTACTTTATTTAATCCTTTTTAGTGGGTAATAGAATATTTTTTTTTCTTACTTGCTATCCTGTTTTAGAGGGGAAACCTTTCTTTTCAGATGTTGTAGCATTCAGCTAGTATTTTAACATCTAGAAAATAACTCACTTACATGAACAAGTAATAAATACTAGCAAATGTTTGAGCTTTGCCCATTATATCTGTAAGCAAAGTATTTACCAGAGTATTAGTCTTTTACAACCTGCTAACTAGTTACTAAAACTTAACTTCAGGGTTCCTTAAAGTTACAGTGTAATAAACGGGGAAAACATTAAGGTCTGTTAATATGGTTTGGACAATTAATGTACCTAGATTTGAGTAGTAAAGTCAGACTTGCAAAGTAATACAGAAAAATACTCTTGATAGCAAAAGGCAGTATAACTTTAAATATGTTGTCTTTTATAATTGTTCTTGGAATAGGATTTTACGAGGGTATGGATCTAGTTTATCATAAAATTAGTAGCAGAAAAATCCAGTAAGCATTCCTTAACAGCAGTAAGTCTTGTAAGGCCTATTTTCCTAATTTTTAGGTAAGAGGAAATTTCTCAAAGTAGACATTTTTATTGAAGTGATTGTTCTGCAGGTTTTGATTTTGGTATGTAAGATTTATATGCATGGAGGTGTGCACACTTGTGCACTTTCTGTAAGCACTGCAAAGATGAGTTCTTTATCTGTCATCTTTGCAGAGTACAGTAGTATTATTGTTATTTTCCTGTCAAGAATTCAGTTTCCTTAAATATATATAAAACAAAAAAAAAGATGCTAAAGAGCAAAGATGTTGATAGGCTGCACATAGAGAAATTGCCTATCCCGTCCTTTTGGATAAGTGCAGTGATAACCTTCCTTATGCCTAGTTTATGTATACACAGGAAAGGATTAAATTTCTGTGAAGTTTTGAGTAGTGCTTAGCACAACTAAGCCTATGTTTAGTTACCTACAGAAAGTGAGAGACTTCTCAGAAGCCCACTTGCTGCAGCAGCTTTGAAAATGTAGAAATTAATTTCCTTTGATATGAATAATTGATGGGCAAATATGCTATCCTTGACCTTTTTGGCCTAGTCTTTACTGGTTTTATTACAGACAAAATTTCTAGTCTCAATATTATACTCTTTAGATTAATCATCTTTTTTAATATGAAACACAAATTAGTTTTGCAGTGGTGTTTATTTAAACCAGAGCTTCCTCATTTTCTTGTATTTTGGCAGTAGTTAAACCAACACACATGCACATACCCCCACCTGCACTGCCTCCCTAGCATTGCTGTCAATGTATAGGTATACATCTCTTATCAGTAATAATACTTTAAAAGGTTTAGGTAATTCTACATTTTAAAATTATAGTTACAAGCTTATTATCAAAAGGTATCGAGAGATGTTTAAACATCCATTTATAGGTTTTTATACTGCTGAAGAGTATAAGGAAATGCAAGTATCATTATTTTTCATGTCTGTGGTATAGACTTTTTTGGTTTTTAGGAGACATTATGTTATCAAAATACTCTCACTTCGTACCTATTTCATAATCTTTTCTCCATCTGAAGATACGAACAAAGATAAGCTCTTGCTGATATTTTCTGTTTGTAATGTTTCCTCATACTCTGAGACAAACTTGAGTATTTTTTAGAAACACTTCATTCTTTCCTCTAGATTCTTTCATAATTTTTGAAGTTTAGCATGACTATACATTAGTTTAGAAGACTGAAGAAAAGGCGTGATTTTAACTATGAACACAAATATTGTTTAGCTGAATATGAGATCATCTGTTCCCATTTCCGTGGGATGCTGTTAATCAGAAAAGATACGGATTTTTTTCAGTAAGCATTTTATTGTTTTGGGACATCATCCAACACTTCCATTGTTTGATATGTGTTTATATACTCACATGCAGTATATATTCTAAATCTTATGCGTTGTCATCTTCATGCTCCTTAAGTGTTGCTGTGCAACAAGCATGACTTGGCAGTGGGTTTTGGGATTTGGTGTTTTCTGTGTGTTTTTTTTTTTTTGTTAGCTTTTTTGGTTGTGTGTGGGGTTTTTTTGTTTAAGGTTTTTTTAGTGGGTTTTGTTTCTTTGTCCTTTTTTTAAAAAAAAAAAGTAGCTTTCAGCCCTATCTCATTTGTTACTTACTGGAGTTACAAAGCAGGGAGAAAACCAACCTTTTTGGTTAACTAATCACTGTTTTGCCCTGGCACTTGTAGATCTTATCTTCTACAGATGATTTTCTAGTTATCACCGAGCAATTATCTTTTCTTTCCTTAACTCTTTGCTAGCTATCAGGACAGTTGCTTCTATGAAGAAGCATGTGTGATTTGTATAACCAAAAGGCTCTGCCTCGAGAGGACGGAGAGGGGCAAACAAGATGACAGGATCTGTCCTTTTTGAATCTTACGTTCTTTTTTCCACTTTAAACACCCATTTATAATTTGCAGTAAAGTGCTGCCACATGCTAGACGGCAAATATAAAAACACAGCTATCTAAACACTGATACTGAACTGAACATGCTTTAGCATGTTGTGCCAAGGGACTGCTCAAATGGTAGAGAGGAGGGTATTTAATAGAAAAAAAGGCATGATAATGAAGAAATGTTTGTAACCATAGTACTGAGATTGCTACAGGAAAAGTTGTTCCTCGAGTTTCATAAACTGGTATTATAGTGCCTGCTATAAAAATGTTTTATACCCTACAGAGAAAGCAGTTAGCAGTTATTAAATGCTTTCTTTAAAAAGAAAAAAGTTGCTCCCCTAGAATTGAAAGTTTTCAAAGATTATCTGTTCTTGTGCATTTTGCATGCATGTTGAATAATATGATAAATTTGTGATTTAATACTCACTAAAATGCCCCTATCTGTAGCTTTAAAAATATGGCTTCAAGCAATGAAATATATATAAAAGTGAGAATGACACCCTCTAGTGATGGTATTCTTAAGAACATGTCTGTATTTCTAAATCATACTCTTCAAGAGATTATGCACTGTGGATCTCTAATTTCAGAGTTAAGTTTCTTTCATAAAATTTATTATCAAGCAGCGTAGTTTGACCTGTCTTATTCCCATGTAAATGTGCATATATTTTAAAATGACATTTATTTGGCCTTGGAAGGCTTCTAAGCTGATAAATATACATTTCACTAAGTTTCCAAGCCAGTCCTGTGGTTTGCAATGCTCTATGGAGTTTGCATTCCTTCAACACTTTTAAGATATATATTAATAAGGGATTTGTTCTCCCACATCAAGTAACACTCTCCAGCATTTAGTGAAACTCCCTGAACTAGAATACAGTTGAATACTTCATATAATTAAAAAAAAAAAACAACAAGCTGATAATAGAAGTTATACTCTTTGTAATAGTATTACGCAAACTCTAGAATACCAGGAGATTAAAAAAAGCAGTGCTTTGTGTTGGTTATAGATGGAACTCTTTAATTCCCCTTTGTATGATGCCCTTCTGCTCTGGTTGACAGAGAAGAAGCAAACTAAGTAGGCTATCGAGAAGGGAAAAAAGGACAGTATGTGATGTGCAGAAAGGATGGGTTAAAGTTTTCTGTGAAGGAAAGCATGAAAACGTAGTGTCCTTGAATTACACAGAGGATTCAAGCAGTCCTAAACATTTGAGAAGTGTGATCTGCTGTTCCTTGAGACATCTTCCATATAAGCAAAACATAGTTAGAGAGGTTAAAATTCTAGATTGTTTTTCTAGAATATAAATTAACTTGTCTGCCCCACTTTAGTCTTCCTACAGTTACTTATGTAACCAGTGTTCTAGATATACTAAAATTATGAATTGAGACAATTTTTTTCTGAATGTTTTCTTTGAGGATTACCAACCTGAAACAGGGACAAAAGTGATTTACAATCACAGTCCAGGGTAGGATTTCCTCACTTATAGGATCCTAGGATGATTCATGTTGAAAGGGAGAGGCCACTGTAAAACGTTTTGTTGTGATATGGTATTTGTTGTACATACATATATAAAATACTTTGGAAAAGATTGGGGTGAAAGAAGGATTATAGTAAATTGACGCCCATACATCTGCATGTAAATTCAAAGCTTAAGTGATAACAGATGCTAGTGATTGTAGACAGATGCTAAGAAAAAAAGTTTAGCAGTTTTGGGGGAATTTCAGTTGCAGTTGGTGGCTCCTAGCTTTCAAAAACAATTATGCCTCTTTTAGAAGTACTTTAAAGTTAAGAAATACAGTATGATATTTCTGCTAGCTGTAAAAATATCTGTGTAGTTTCCCCTATTGAGTTCTAATTTTGGGCTTCCTCTCCATCAATAACCAATTTTTTTTCTACTGAAAGTTACGTAACTCTCAGAGCAGCTCTGGTCTGCCTCTGCCCACTGCTACCTTTTCAGTGACTGAGCGACAGGGTGCCCTTGGATATTTTGAGAAGGTAACTTCTGTCTCCCCTTACTTTGGATGTTGTTCTTGCACCTTGTAGAACCTTATTTTTAGATCATTATTCTCCCTGGTTTTCAAATGCTTTCCCCATTTCCCATATTCCAAACTAAATCAGCAGGATTCCTGTTGAATTTTAGTGACATAAAGTACTTGGTGAACTTAAGGACTTACTGATAGGCTGTTGATGCAGTACATTCATGTTTTCACTTCTGTTTTACTTCATAGTTTAAGAAAGGCTCTTGAGTATGTAGCACTGCAAGTGCTATGCTCAGTAACTAAACTGCAGAACTCCATGGGGCAAGCTCTGTTAAGGTAGACAGCTTGCATGGTCACTTTTAATTGCAAATTGTGAATACTTTACTAAGTGGAAGCTTTGATTTTAAAGGTGGTGGTCAGAAGCTGGGAGTTGCTTAAAATAAGGCTAACATTACATGCAAATAAAAACACTTTCTTTGTGTACTTGTTGCTTTCCTCTTTAGTTTGTTTTCAAAAATACTTCCTGGACTTCTGCAGTCCTCCTCTGTATTATCTGTCTCTATCTCCCTCCAGTTTTTCTTCCTTTTTTAGTGTATTTTCAGTTACTTTAAGATTGTCTCTGTTTTCTAAATGAAATTTGCAATATTTGTCAATTTTAGTTTCCTTCATGTAGTATGTGATAAAGCAGAAGAAAGAATATGAGTGTACTTCAATATACTTAAAGCTGTAATTTTTCACTGTAGTAATATCATAACAGCACTGAATCAGAACATTAATTATATTGTTCACAAACATTTTATTTTAAAATATTTTGGGGAAGATTTTTCCAAGTTCTAGTTGACAAAAGAAACCCAAATTGTTTTGCTGTGTTAACAACAGCAGTGTCTTAAGTGCACAGTACAGGTAACAGAATCAAGTATCACAAAAAGTTCAAGCTTCTGTTTCACATATTGCCAATTAATATGAAAGAATACTTAGGTAACAGAACATTCCTTATTATTATAAATACTTTTTAAACTTGGCCTATAAAGCCCATGCTTTTGATAACCTCACACAGTAGTCTAAACTTAATAGTTATTTTTATTATAGCTTTTTTCATTTGGTGAAATGTGCCAAAATTATCTTTACTTCAGTTTCTTTTACTAATATATCAATCACCTGCAATAGAGCTTAATGTGTTCGTTGTGGTGCTGGCTATACCTGAACTACATACTTCAAGTGAAACAAAGTGAACAGAGTTTAGTTTCCTGACTTCATTTTGTATCATATGTAATTCATGTCACATCTGCAGGTGCTGCTGTCTTTTCAAACGGAGGACAAGGAAAACCATTCAGCGCCACAAATGACTAGAACCAAACAGAACATGGGAAATTGCTTATCTGTTCACCTTCTGTCTTGTGGACTTAAAAAACCCCACCACCTCGGTAATGACCACACATTTTCCAAGGATACCCTTAAAAATAATGTTAAGCCTGTGTGCTTTGATTTGATTCTCCTGTAACCATCTTTTGTTTCTTTAATTCATTTATTTTGAAAGCTTTAAAGTTTTGTCGAATACGAGTGCTTCTTGGACCAATGTAATGGTACAAATGAACAGTATCTTCAGCAAAACTAAACTTGAAAAGTATTTCTTCTGTCGTAGGAAGTACTAGAAGTGTCTTAGCTGAAGACAGCAGTCATGAACCTGTTATTTGAGTTCGTAGCAGCGTATCAAAAGCAGTTTTCTTCCAAAATGCAGAAGAAAAATAGGGATGCACAACCTTTTAGAAAAATAATAAAATTTCTTTTGTGACACCTGCATTGATTTTTTTTTTTTTCTTTTCTCCCAGTATTACTGGTGATACTGTAGTCAAATTGTGTCAGCATTAAACACTGTCTGGGATATTGTTGTACAGTCACTATCTAGAGATATGGAAGAAGCTGATGTAACTGTTGACAGTTGTCTAAATGCTGGTGAGATTAATGAACAGAGAGTATATCCAGTAGGCTCTGGACTTGAAAACCAGTTTTTGTTATACCCACAATGGAATTGCAGTGCAGTAGAAATTACAACAGTGTTTGTACGAAGGATACCGAAGTTTGTGTAATTTAAGTTGTGCTTCCAGTAATGTTAGTAAGATTGAAAAACCTTCAAAAGAGGATCTAGAGAGGAATTACAAAAGAAGAAATAAATGTGAATCTGGTTACAGTGGAATAAATATTAAATCCTGTATGTTCACTAAGGTAATTGGTGATTGACAACATCTTCAACTTGAAAATATGGGTTTGCCGTGTAATGTTAGAGATCTGTTTGTAAATTATATTGCTCTTTTGTTTTAGAAAACAAATGCGATGGAAGTGAGTTAAACTTCTCCTTTATGTGTGTACTAGCCCGTAGCACACAAAATTTCCCAATTTTTTTTCTTCCCTGGAAATTTCTTGTCCTTCTGCGTAATAACACTATAATAGTCGGATGGCAAGGGTGTCAGGTACTTACACAGAGTCCAATGAAATGCCTGCAATGTGAACAAACCAGCAGTTCTGTATACAAGGCAGCCCATTTTATATTTTTGTCTTCAGAAAATATATGCTTCTTTTAAAGCCATAGTGACAGAGGCATGCTTTTGTCATGTTTAGCTGCCAGTTACTAAAGAAGGGGTGTGAAAGATGGAACTGAGTAGGCAGATTTGTTGACCAAAACTCAGATTATCTCAATTTTTTTATAACTCTTCTAGAGCTAATTAGCATTTTTTCTATCCACACATGCATTTTGGCATACGTATTTATTTTTAATCTGTATTGTCGTAGCATTTAAAATGTGTATTAAAATAAATGCACATCTTTGAATTAATTATTGCATTTACAAGGACTTTAATTGTATTTTGTAATTTATTTTTCCTTAACAGCCAAAAGTGTATTTCATCGTTTGGATTATGTGCTTATATGTATACATTGATCTTTGTCATTATTACTGTTCATGATTTTTTGTTTTAAAAAACCTAAGCTTGGCCTACAAAAACATACTGTATAACAGATCATAAGTTTCCACTCCACCAGTTTGTGGTTTTGATTATCTCAAACTCATGGAGTTACTTCATTGTTTTTATTTGAGCTGAAAAGGTTACTTGACCATTTTCATATGAAAACATATCCTTCTTTGTCGTACTTGACCAAATCTGTTGCTTTGTAAGATTTGTAAGTCCATGTGGTATATGTATTTCTCACAGACCTGATTAGTTTTATTCTCAGAGGCTTTTGACCTGTACAGTGTTTGTATGATCTGAACTCCATACACATAAGTGTGTATATTATGGACTTAAAATATTTGAATTTATAAAAGCTGTTTATTTGCTGAAATGACCAGTATCTAGGCACTTGCTTTTCAGCAATATTTTTTGAAGTGCTTCATTTTGATGCTGAAGAAGGTTTTATTCCAGCAAAGTGGTCAGTACTAATGCAGGTATGTTCAGGTTATGCCAATATGATTTGCATTTATATCCTTTATTTTCCTGCTAAAGTAATGAAGTCATCATTGGGTGGATGTCTAAAAATGAAATACATCCCTGTTTAAATGTAAGACAAAAAATAAAGATAGTTTTGTAAAACTTGCTTCTCTTTCTCCCTTTCCTATGATCTTGGATGAAGTAATGGAAGCTGTTGTCTTAAGAATTGCTAAACAGTTTTAATCTTTTTGGACAGCAGGGAATGTGAAAGCATGTTACTCAAAATGCTACATCAATATTGCAGTTGTTTGCTTAGTTAACAGGTGTTATTGTTATATGCTTTAATACACCTAATGGTAACAATGGAGTGAAGAGACTTAAATGCATGTGTTTCTAACTAGGAAATCTGTTCAGGGTCTCCATGGGTAAGTCTATGCTTTCTACCACCTAGAATGAAAGCCATTACAGATACTGTGACATATGCAATAAATGTGTCTTTAATTTTGCAGGTTGGTATCTAAAAAAGGAAGACTGAACAAAAGGTCACAACTTTTTGTTCAATAGAGGTGACTGTTCCTAGCTGTAGAGCATTTAATATGATATAAAAAGGGGCATATTTACTTAAGAACAGTGTTAATAGGTGAAATTCGTTGCTAGGCTTCTAGCTAAGATTCCTAGCACTTTGCTTCATAAGCAGGTATTTTCGTTTGCTTGTGCTCTTACATTATCTACAGAAATACTGCAAGTAATTTTTTTTTTTTTCAAGTCCATGTTTTCATTCAAACTAAAATTTTCCTCAGAACTTCTTTTTGAGACTTGGAATTCTAACACCCGAGTGCTTAAAACTACACCCCTGTTAATTTTTCAGTAATTTTCTAGGAGCTCTTAGTAGCTTTTTTGAAGGATATTTCAAACATGAAGATTGCAGAATCGGTTATGTCAGGATTAAGCCACTGTACAGGTTCATTCAGTGTCTTATCAAATTAAATACTATATTTTCTGAGAATATCTTCCTCTTTGTCAGGATGAGTGATAGTAACTGAGGTGGTATAGTTTTAAGTATGCATTCAGTTCTCAGATGCTCAATTTTTATTTTCCTTGTAAGATAGGCTGTTCCATATTTTATTACCATGTCTGTTTGGACCTTACTCAAAATACAGATTTACTTAATATCTGTGGGGCTTCCTGTGGTGACATACTATAATATGGGGTATTTAAGATACTTATGTCTTCAGACACCTTGGCTCTGAAATATTATCCTGTTGTCATTAAAGGCTACTGAATCTAAAAGTATGGTTTGTTTAAAAAACAAACAAACAAAACAAAAAAAACCCCAAAACTTACTCTTAACCCACCAACTTCACTGACTGTGTTGTGGTTTAACCCCAGCTGGCAATGCTTGCTCACTCCCCCACAGTGTGATGGGGGAGACAATCGGAAGAGTAAAAGAGAAAACTCATGAGTTGAGATAAAGACAGGTTAATGGGTAGAACAAAAGCTGCCCCTGCAAGCAAAGTGAAGCAAGGAATTCATTCACTGCTTCCCATGGGCAGGCAGGTGTTCAGCCATCTCCAGGAAAGCAGGGCACCATCACCTCTAACAGTTGCTTAGGAAGACAAATTCCATCACTCCAAAAGTGTCCCCTTCCTCCTCCTTCCCCCACTTTATATACTGAGCGTGAGGTCACATGGGTTATGCCTTTGGCCAGTTGGTGACAGCTGTCCCAGTTGACTCCCCTCCCAACTTCTTGTGTGCCCCCAGTCTCCTCGCTGGTAGGGTGGTGTGAGGAGCAGAAAAGGCCTCGACTCTGTGTAAGCACTGCTCAGCAATAACAAAACCATCCTGTGTTATCAATAGTGTTCTCAGCACAAATCCAAAACATAGCCCCATATTACCTACTAAGAAGAAAATTAACTCTATCCCAGCCAAAATCAGCACAGACTAATTTGAGATGTGAGCTATTTTTCAGACTATACCTCTGTATTCTTGTGTGCTGAGAAGCACTTGAGCGTGGTCTTGAGGACTTGTGGGTGATGTGATTGTTGGAGGGCATCTCAAGATGGTGTTTTTGCGGTTGGGATATGGGGGAGCCCCAATGAAAGCAAGCCTGACCCCATCATTGCGGATCAATGCAAGGTGGCAGTTGGCAAAGGGGCTAGCCTGCCTTTTCAAGCCAGGTTTTCTTCTAAAGGACCAAGGTCTCAGCTCGGTCCACAGCATGAAGCTTCAATGTTATTGTATGTTCTGTTGCCAGATTTGGTGTCAGGAAGGAATTTTTCTCCCCAGGGCAGACTGGCACTGGTCCCCAGGGGTTTTTCACCTTCCCCTGCAGCATTGAACACAGCCCCTTGACAGAGCTCCTCTGGGCCACTTTGGGTGACTGCAGGCTGCTCTTGCAGCACCAAGATACCGCTGGTGCCCTGGGTCTGTGGTCAGGAGGGATTTCTTTTCCCCCAGGAAAGACTGACACTGCTGCCCAGGGCTGTGTTTTCACTTCCCCTCTAGCACTGAGCAGAGCCCCTTGCGAGGGCTCCCTGGGCTGTTTTGGATAAGTTCCTGCCTGCTGCTCTTGCAGCATGAAGACACCTCTGGTGCCCCGGGGCTGGGGTGAGGGAGGAGTATTTTGCCCTGGGGCAGGTGAGCACAGGTCCCTGGGGATTCTTTGCCTTAATTGGCCAGATTGAGCA
>VXBH01002136.1:121533-151093 GCA_013400035.1 Rynchops niger
AGATGCAGTCAGGATAAGGCTGTAACACATTCTGGAAACCTGTTGACTACTAGTCAAATCCTGATTTTAAACTTTTTCAGTTTATGTGGTCCCTTGCTGTCCAAACTCATGATGAATGGCTTGCCACCTTTCAAAGATCTGTTAGAAATACCTACTGAAAAAAAAAGGTGAAGAAACTGAATACAGCTGTTCCACATTGTGTTTTCAAATCTGGTTTAAGTTAAGAGAAGTTACTATCTGATGTACTTCAGTGTCATTACTGCTTTGAAACTGATTTATAATTGACAGGGGTTCAGGTGACATTATCAGGACTGTCACATTCGTTGGCNNTGTCACATTCGTTGGCATTCTCAGAAGACACAATGTTTAAGATCAATATAGTGATTAAACAAGGTTAAAATGAATGATGAGGATTTAGAGGATAAATTAGATGTCAAACTGAATGGGAGCAAGATGCCCCTCAACCTTAGATATTTTGAGAGTAATATCACTGAGAAGCAGGAGACTTTGCAGGCAAATTCCCGTATCAGAACCACTTCTGATTATTCTTGTGTCCTATGGATAAGAAAAAGACTTCTGTAACAAGAATTCTGGCCTTAAAAACAATAGAAATAATAGAAATTCCACAGACTTGAGTCAAACAAGGATAGCTGATCCCCAGTTGTGCGTGCTTGTGGCTTCTAACCCTTGTGTTTTGATTTTTCATATGCTTTTAGGTCATGTATAATCTGAAACATATCAGACCTCGGTATAAAATAGGTATCAGGAGATGCATCCGTTCACCTCTATAGACACACGAGACGACCTTGGGAGTTACAGCTTCTTTGTATTGCTCAAGGTCACAGATACACATCGTGCAAGATAAATAGAGCACAATATGGCGATTGTATGATGTTGCATGATTAGGTAGCCATGCAGATAAACATAAGCAGTACCTTTCCCAAGTGTTATCTGCTGTTACAAGCATCACCATCCCCATTTTATAGATAGGAAACTAAAGCTGCGAGAGATTAAATCTCTCTGTAATTCTCTGATGTAGGCAACACTTTGAGTACACGCTGCTGGAATCTAAAGCTTCAGCCAGCAGTTCACCCTCCACATAGGTTACAGGAGGAAAATTTGTGGTTTAGTGGCACTCCTATCACACGTTAACAGTTAAAATGGCATGCTGTAAATACACAGTAAAAATGCTTCTTTGGAAGAAAATAGTGGGATTTTGATTTTATTTATTTATTTATTTGTTTGTTTTTAAGATGGTTTTATGAGAGCCGTGCTACTTTGGATCACTGATTAATTTACTTACTAGTTAATGAGAGTGTCACTCTTGTTATTTCTTACTGCTTACAAGCTGGTTAGCCATTGCCATCTTTATAACTTGACTAAAGCATAGTTAGCAATGAGTTAATGTTTTTTGTTTAGTTTTGTTTTTAACTGGCTCTTCCAATTTGTGGAAATGTAGAATTTGTTTCCATGGTAACTTTTAGGATTCAAGGCTTGTGGGAAAGAGACTGGTAAGTGTATGATTTATATTATAGTTGCTGAGTTTTATCATGTTTAAAATGTGTTTAAGTTGGAGCAATTTAGAATAGTGAGATTTGGAAGGTCTGAGTGAAAAATTTTGCTACAATCTTTGTTATTCTGAGGTACATATAATTCCAATGAAAATTTGACTCATACCAGTTGGGGTTTTTTTTTAATGAAATGAATTTATGCAATAGTTGCATTTGTGGACTAAAATGGTATTTGCATGCTGCTATTTCAGCAGAAACACTTTATTTTTGGAAAACTGAACTTTTTATGGGCAAATACTAACTTGAAGACCTAATTAAATTCCTAGTATTTCTTGTTGGTGCATTTATATATAAGGTGTTCATTTCTTTATTGCTACTTCAACTGCAAAAATTACCAGAAAAAAAAACCAAACAAAAAAACCCCAAATAATCTTTCACCTCAAGGTGAAAGTCGTCAAAAGGAAGCTCTTGAAATCTGAGAATAGTTCTGCAGCTTTGACCTACAGTCTTGTGATTTCAGTATTATCAAATCCAAATGTGAACATGTTTTTGATTGAGCTTCACACCATGGTCTGTATCTAATGTAAGTATGGCTATTATCTTCTTAAACTTGATTTTCTCTTCTTGTAGGCATTGTTAATACAAAAAAACACTAGTAGTCTTCAAGGCCATGTATGTACAGCTGGTCTGCAAGTCAAGCTTCAGTTCATCCTAGGAAACGTCTTGAATCTCTAATGTTTTCATGTAAAAAAAATTAAAAATTACGAGCAATATTGACAGCTGACAGGCTCCTAGGGCCCAAAAAGTTAAGGAATCCATGGTACATGTTGAGTGTTGGTTATTTCTAATGCTCTTCAATGTAAGAAATTATCTCTGACCATGCAACTTGATTGGACCCAAAGGCAGCATCTGAATTGTCATTGTAAAAGAAACGTTTTATTTTCTCTAGGTTACTTTTCTTTCCTTTGGCTAATTTTTATGACTTTTCTTTAGCTTTCATAAGAAAAAACTTTGCATTTAAATGCATGTGTTCATGGTATGGGAAACATTAATTGTTCGTAAAACTGAAGGCCTTTCTTATGAAGAGTAAGAAATCATAACACAGTAAGATCTTGGAAGATAAATCATTCTGCTGAGAAGGATTTGGCACTGCCTGAAGCTGATGAGTCAATATAATTCAATTTTACTTGTCAGTTTGTTTGGATCCTCTCCACAGAATCTCTTTACTTTCCCCTTTTTTTTTGTGAATGTGAATATGCATTTGAAACTACAGAATAGATAGCAAATCAGCCCATTTGTTACTGAAATGTTCAAGATTAGGATGACTACTTAAATGGGATCAAGTATGTGCTTGAAAATGGGATCATTTTTTTCTCAGCTTTGCCATTTTAGAGAGAGATTAAATTGAGATATATTTGTCATATCTTTCTTTTGATCAATTTTGTTGCTGTTGTCCTGCTTCCTTTCCAGCTTAAATACATGATCTGCGTCTGTTAACAGTCCATCAGACTTTCTTCTCCAAAATATGTTCTTTGAATATATCAAATGTGTCAAGAACACATGAACATGTAGTACGATGCACGTATTTTGATACCCAGAAGCATGAACTATGCAGACTAGTGTATTTCTTTGTTGGTTTTAGTGCACATAATGCAGTTGGACTATGTTTTTTGTGTATGTATGCAGTTATGGTGGTGTTGCTGCTAGGAAATTTTTGAAACAGAATGCCCAATTTTTAATTAAAAGACAGGAAAAAATAAATTAATAACTTCACCCCTTCAAGTAATGCAGCAAAATTTGTATTTTAGAGTAGGTACCAGCCTAGGTACTTTAAGCACTCTAGCAACCAAGAACAGATGAGTAAAAAAGCTAATACCCATACTTCTCCATCATTTCATTATATACATGAATGAATGTTAAAAGACCTAGAAGGTAGAACAAAGCCCTCTGTTTGTCAGTTCCCTCCACCCCATTCAAAAATTGGTCAGTTTCAAACAAATTTGAAAGAAATTAAGGCCTTTGACTTGATTCCCCATAACATCTTTCTCTCTAAATTAGAGACATGTGGATATGATGGGTGGACTATTGGATGAGGAATTGGGTGGATGGTTGCATCCAGAACATAGTGATCAATGGCTCAATGTCCAGGTGGACACTGGTGACAAGTGGTGTCCCTCAGGGATCCATACTGGGACCAGTACCATTTAATATCTTCATCAATGACATAGACAGTGGGATCAAGTACAACCTCCACAAGTTTGCAGATGGTACCAAGCTGAGTGGTACGGTTGAAATGCCTGAAGGATGAGATGCCATGCAGAAGGACCTGGACAAGCTTGAGAAGTGGGCCCATGTGAACCTCATGAGGTTCAACAAGGCCAAATGCAGGATCCCACACAATATCAACAGAGACTGGGGTATCAAGGGATTGAGAGTAGCCTTGCCAAGAAGGACTTGGGGGTACTGGTGGACAAAAAGGTGGGCATGAGCTGACAATATGCTCACAGCCCAGAAAGCCAACTGTATCCTGGGCTGCAACAAAAGAAGGGTGGCCAGCAGGATGAGGGAGGTGATTCTGCCCCTCTACTCCACTGTTGGTGAGACACCACCTGGAGTACTGCATCGAGCTCAGGAGTCCTCAGCACAGGAAAGAAATGGACCTGTTGGAGTGGGTTCAGGGGAGGGACAAAAAATTATTAGAGAGCTGGAGGACCTCTCCTATGAGGACAGGCTGAGAGAATTGGGGCTATTTAACCCGGAGAAGAGAAGGTTCTGGGAAGACTCTATTGCTGCCTTTCAGTACTGAAAGGAGGCCTACAGAAAAGTTGGGGACAAACTTTTTAACAGGACCTGTTGCAATAGGACAAGGGGTAATATTTTTAAACTAAAAAAGGGTAGATTTACATGGAACATAAGGAAGAAATGTTTTTACAATGTGGGTGGCGAAACACTGGAACACATTGCCCAGAGAGGTTGTAAATGCCCCATCCCTGGAAACATTGAATGTCAGCTTGAGCAGGGCTCTAAGCAGCCTCATCTAGTTGAAAGTGTCCCTGCTCATTGCAGGGGGTTTGGACTAGATGACCTTTAAAAGTCCCTTCAGACCCAAGCTGTTCTATGATTCTGTTCTTTGATTCTATGAAAGTTGTATTCTCAAAGGTAATTACATTCTTCCAAGATTCATGAAACTCAATGAAAAGAGAGCAGTGGCATGAACAGCAGGCAGAGCTCAACCATTAGCCATTCATTTGGCATCAGTCTCAGCAAACACGTGTTCCTCACTAGTGGAGATAAAATATAAGGACTGGAAGGAAGATCAGGGCTGTTGGTAAAGAAAGATCAGAGAAAACTGTAGGAAACAAGGTCTCAAGAATTTTGGTCTTTACAGAGTTACTTCAGCTTAAGGTTAATCAATGGCCATTTAAAAATACTCTTTGCACAAAAAAACCCCAATGGTCACATTCAAGTAGTATATCCATCTTTCCCCTCTTACCATATCCTTTCCATTGGATCTAAGATTTTGAGATTTAAAGTTGTACTGTTACCAAGAAAAATTTTCTTTGTAGCTTACCGTTTGCATCTATATTTAAGGTATTTGCATCTATATCTTCAGTAAGGAGCCATCTCTACTTCAGTTTGCATTTCAATCTGGTAGAGAAAAAATGTGGTAAAATCTGAAGGCTCTATGCTCTATCATATTTTAAGGTCTTCCAACATCCTACCTCATATACCCTGTGCATATCTAAAAAAAAATCTCTCCAGATAATTCTCAGATTGTTAGAGACAGAAGCTTGAGTAAAGGCTGTATCCTGGTTGGACAGAGTAAATAGTAGAGTCATTATTTAGGAATTTGTGGGCAGGTATAGCCCCCATCCAGAAGAGAAACCAAACTATATCCATATACCTTACTGGCTGGGCACACAGTCATGTTTTTAACCTGTTTTTGAATGTTTAGATAAAGGGAAGTTCTTGTATATTTTATAATATAGTCACAGGTAATGAAGAGAAATTAAAGAATAGATTAGGTAGGGAAGTGAAATTTTACGTGCTGTAATATGCAATTAAATGTAGTAAATCTTTTTTATCTGTACGAATCAGAAACATTGATTGTGTTCTTTCAAGTTCTGATCAAATGCTTTAGACTTAAGAAACAATTATTGTAAATGTGGGCTTTGCTCTGCTCTGCTATTCGAGTAGCCTTTCATAGTTTGTTGCTCTTATGTATCATAAACACGGATGTTAATCATAAAGGAATGGGAATAAAGTTAATGCGTCATAATAATGTAGATAGGAGTATGTCAACGCTTGTGTGTCTCTGAACCAGGCCTGAATTTTCAGGTCTCTCCTGCACCAGTGTTATTTCTTTTCTACCCCTTATCTTTTTTCTCTCACCTCACTATAACATTAACTTCTAAGGTTCTGCTTTGCATTTTACAGTTCAAGGAGATGGATAAAGCAGATAGAAGCAATGACTGGTTAACAATTGTAACAATAACATAACTGTCAAACTTGGTTCATGTCATTTCCTTAATCCAGAAGTAAAAATACATATGCAATTAGGAAAAGGAGTCCCTGACAGTGATGGCTATCACAGCTATGGCTAGTTATAGAGGCTTCCAACTTAGTTTCACATCAGTGAGTAGTATTATTTTATGGTTACGGACAATACTGTTGGATAATGATTTTTGCGGTGGAGAGCCATATATTAATCTATTGAACACTTAAGGGAAAATCAGAGGCAAACACCAGCTCTGCAGGGGTTTTTTTTTGTGCTGATGTTACGTTTTTATTGATGGATTACATTTCTGGGAAAAAGGAGGTTTCAAGATAAGTAGTGCATTCTTTCAAATTGAAAAATATGAAATGTAGTAAGAGTTCCTGGGGACCTAACTGTGAATAATCAGTACTAGGAGTTTTGCCTGTATGTAAGACCCAGATTTGCTTCCCTGTAAGAGTCTATTGGTCCTTGGGGCCTGAAAGAAGCAAATGTTGACAGCAGTGCTTAAATCAGTGTGGTGTTTTTTACTGTAGGCATTTTTTTGCTTTGCAGAGGCATAATGGTAATGCTGCTGTATGTTGTGGTTTTTTTTCTTTTTCTTATCATACATTAGATTTCCCACATGAATAGGACTTCAAGCACTCAATTTACACAGCATTCCTACAAGAAATTATGTAAGCAAGTTGGAATCTTCTTTGGACAATTGCAAAATAAACCCACTTTCTCAAAAAAACCCTTGCTACTGGTAAACACCTTCATGCTATCATTGCACAAACAGTCATGGATCATGCTGTTCAAGTTTATGTCATGTTGGTGGCAGATGGCACAAAATAAACAAGCCGCTGTTTTGATTTCTGAATGCTTTGATTTTTTTGTCCAGATGAGCAATAGGTGTAGCTTATGTTTGGGTCCCGAAGTATCTTCGTCTGTGAGTAGAGAAGGCTACACTTGTTCTGCTGAAGCGCGTCTCTGGATGCTTGTTTTCCTATCAGAATCCACAAAACAACTGTGTCCCTGGCTTAGTTGTGCTACTTGGTTCTCTGACCACTAGGCAATATATTTCGTTGTGTGCTGATAAAGCACTCAGTGTCATCTGTTACAATGAGACCAATTTTGCTTAGTCTGCTATTTCAATCTGTTCTCCTCCTTCTTGCTTCTCCCATCAATCAAGAAAAAAAGATTAAAATTACCATTTATTCTTGTTATTTCTAAAATAACAACCAAATATATATTTTTAAATGTCTTTGGATCATCCTGTTCCATTCTTTTCTCTTTTTTCTGCTTTATTCCGAAATCAACACACAGGAAAATTTAATTGTACTTTTATTTGACTGCAGGATAAAAAATAACTTTGCAAAAGTCAATTCCAAGTGCTGCTGATCTGTTTGCATTTTGAAATATCGAACAGCTGAATGTTTGATTGCTCAGGATCAGATTGGAAGTAATTTCCTTGATTTTATTTGATCTCCAAAGACAGCAGGCGTTTACCTTTTTGAATGCCACTTGACTGCAGGTTAAAAGGAAAAAAAAAGAAGGAAGCTTGTGTGAATATCAGGGCAAATTGTACTCTCAATGACCTACACTGGTATTGCAATGCTAAGCACAACTTGTTCTGTCTGAAATAAATAGAAATATTTAATTCAAACACGTGCATGAAAATTGCCATTTGCAGGATTTAAGTCATGACCATTTAACTGTTATTATCAGAATTGATTGTCCAAGTCTTTGTAACTTGGTACCATGGAAACAGTTTGGATATTAGTGTGCTACAATAAAATTGCCATTGCTGTGGCTACAGTGACTGATGCCTTGACCGTAAAGTGATCTACACATGAGAACAGGGGCTTATACTTGTCTAATCACTGGCATTTTTGCATCCTGTTGAAATCAACTGGCAAAACACTTGGGCATGAACAGGAAAGACTGCTGTTCCCAAACACTTTAATGTTAATCTGTCTGTACTAAGGTCTGTGGAAGACTTTTTAGGAATAATTTTCTGACAAGTTTAGAAATTTAGTAATGGTTGAATAGGGCGTAGGTAGTGAGCTGGTGTTTGTGTATGTGATCAGGATGCTAAACAGGGCAAAATGTTTTTTCCTAATATGAATGACCAAGACTTTTGAAATTCACTGACTCCTGCTGACTTCAGCTGACCATTGTTCAGGCCTTCACTGTAGCTGAAAACTCAATTTTACTGTTTTCCTGATCTGCTGTCATAGGATGCATGGTCCTTCTCAGTGAAGATCTAACACTCTCTGCTAGCTCACGTTCGGCTCAGTTTTACCTGACTAGGATGGTGAAACATCACATAAATGTGATAAATAGAGAAAATGAGAGAATTAGTGTCTATCAGGAGTACGAGGGAAGGAGTACCGTTAAAGTGTAACTTAGTAGGACTTCTAGAGGAGACAGTTACTGTCTGGGATATTGACCTATCACTTGTTCTTGACTGTTATAGGACATCTAGTATTTCCTGCGTTAGCATTTGATATAGGAAATTGTGTACAATAACCATTGAAGATGGAACAGGATAAGAATTTAAGCAACCATTTAATATATGTGATTAACAATTACAGGCTGATTGGGTCAGTTTAGCTTAGGTTAAGTGAAAGCAAAATGTCCATGGAGCATGAAGTACAAGAGAGGAGCTGGAGCTTTCCACAGGCAAGGGTTAGAAGAAACAGCTTCAGTTTGAAACTGACATTAAGATGCATTTTTTGGGTCTTATTTGGTTTAGAAGATGACAGGCTTGCAGCTGATTACCTTATACGGATATTGGACATGTTTTAAGAAAGTGGTACTTCAAAAAACGTGTTTAAGCAGCCTGAGAATGAAGGGGGATGATTCCTCCAAATAAAAATATGGGTAGGTTCTGCTGGTAAGAGCTTTGGTTGGAGGACAAGGAATGGTACAAAGGCTGTGATAAGTATGTGTGTATATTGCATATTTGTGACTCTGAGGTTATGGTGTACAATTCAGTGTGGTGTTATGCAAAGATAAGTGAGCTAATTGAAATCCTGAAAGCTGGATAGCTGCATCAATACTATTTAATCAGCACTATTGAAACAGTTAATCCTGCTTCTCAGGAAGCATAAGACTATACTTCTGCAAACTGAGCTACCATCTCTGCCTAGCAGTGTTCTCTGCCTCGTAGATAGAGTAGGCTGGTGTGTAAGTATACTTGTGCATGGTATACACCAGCCTGAAAAATTACGTGTCCTTGATAATGAGAAAAAGACCTTGCCATTAGACTGAAGGTCAAGAACTTAAATTGTACTTTTTGAATGGAAACTACTGTAAGACTAGCAAAGCATTGAGTGGAGTCCTCAAGGTGCTGAGAATAGAGAGATGACACAGACACTTGTAGAATCCCTTTTTGTAGATCCCTAGCTCTGAAGAGATGAAGAAGGAGAGACCATGCCTTTTTTTTTTTTTTTTTTTTTCTAATTGATGAACTGGAGAAAGGTTCTCCCATTGCATCACGCAAAGATCTTGTTTTCTGTTAACAGATGATCCTAAGGTTATACTAAGTTTCCAAAAATTGAGTTGTTTCCTGTTTTTTGATCATTTAATTCTAACGCAAGCACCTTCCAATTTTTATTTGCCTGAAATAATCTTCTTTTAATTTAAGCTCTATAATTTATGGGCTTGTTAACCAGATTTACTTTTCTGAAAATTTCCAATTTGACACAAATCATAATCACCATTTAAAATAATGTTGATATTGCTTATGAAATGACATTTTTAGATGTCCCCAATGTATTGGAAGCTTTATTCTTAAATGACTTATTAGCAGAATGTCTTGTTAGCTGGTGTATAGTTGCTTGTAATGCTTTTGGGGTTCCTGTTGATTTATAGCTCGTAGTATTAATAACATGCAGAAAAAAGAATGCAAAAAAATTTAAGTTATTTAAGAAGTACTTGGTGAAGTGATGAGAAGCTGATAACAAATAGGCACTGCTTCCTAACTGAAGAAAAGTTTCTTTAAAAAGCTTTTATTTCACCATTATCTAGAAAATAGCATTATTGTCTTCTAGGCACCAACACAGCAAAGTGCTTAACAGGAGTAACAGCAAGTCGAGGCATTGACCATAAATAAAAGGAAATATTTAAAACTTTTAAAGTAAAGAAAAACATCATTCTTTACAACACACAGTGATATTGTGCATGGTGTTACAATCTCTTTGACATGTTATTTTGAAGCCAACCTTAAGTGACCTTCTCTGTTCAAATATTAAGGTGCTGTCTATTCAGGAAGGCTGAAATCTGTCTTGATTACAGGCTTAGCTGTTCTACTCTGTCCAAGTGCATCAACACAAAGATAAAACTTCATGCTTTTCCCTTTGCTGGGATGGCATAATGCAAATCTCCTATGCTTAGATTACAGGAATGGGGACAGGAAGTCTTCTGTATCTAAAAATTTCTTATGTGGTTCAGTACTCATTGACGTTTCTTCCAACCAGTGAACAGAGCAACAACACAACTTTTACTGACCGAAGCCTTTGGTCCAATTGAAGGAGTAGGAACACAGATTAATGCAAGGGAAGGCAGTTTTTTTGGAAGGTGTAGGTGCGTAGGGAGTGTAGGTGTCCCCTAACAGGGAGTCCTGCAACTTCCGTATTGAGAACTGAGATGAGTGCCCACTCTTCTGGTTAGTGTGAGCTTCAGAAGGCTGCACTTGGGCTTAATTATTTTCTCTATTCCTTCCAAAAAACTAATGAAATTTTTATGCAGTCAGGTACGTTTTGTTAAAATGAGGCTTTTTCACCTTTTAGGTCTGGTTGATCAAAACTAATAAAAAGTATTCCATGGAAAGTTGACTCAGTCTTTTCAAAGCCAGGGAGCACTCCTTATCCTCCTATCACCAGTTATAAGCATTTAGCAGAGAGGAGGGGAGATTATTTCTGAAGCAAGTGGGGCAACTAGTCAAGATGATTTCCAGAGGTCTTCTTGGTTTAGTTTGACAACAGCAAGGTCAGTCACAGTAACGGTACGTTGCCGAGTGGCTCTGCATCTACTGTGGTTGAAAATAAATGACAAATTATGGCAATTAGTAATAAAAAACCTGATGTCCCCAGTGTGTAAGTATATTTTTCAAGATAAGACAGGATATGAACATGCAATGTAAAACTAACACAAGCTGAATAGAAACATCCAGAAGTTTAATCTAGAAAGAGGAGCAGCAGGAAGGTTTAGCAAGGAATGGAAAATCAAGCATTGTTTGGTATCATACTGTACAGCAAAATTATATATATCTCATTCACATTTGTGAACGTAAATTCTATTCAGTGCTGAAGCTTATGATAAGGATTTTTCTCTTAAATTGTTGTCCTTAATTTTCTCAGTATTTTGAACACAGGAAAGTGTGATTTAAATCTTGTCAGTAATTTTTTTTCAAATACCGGGCTTTTCTTCTATGATACTGGTTTACTCTAAGAACTTTTTTCAAATTACCAAAGCCTAGTTGTTATTTTTTTATTTCTTTTTTCCCATATTTTAGTTGTCAAAATGCAGGTTCACAGTCCTACTTACATTTCAACCCAGTAATTGCTAAATCATTTAGGAAGAAATAAAAAAGTCACATAAGCAGTTGTTATTATGTGTGTGTATTTTTAATATCTGATTTTCAACATAACCTTAGATTAAAATGCAGGTTAAATTCCCCTTGCTGATTTATAAATATAATGTAAACTCTAGGCTCAGCTAATGATATTGCAATATAAAACTGTTCTGTTGCAAAGTAAAGACCTTGCTTAGCACTGCAAAGCTCTGGGTTCATTTCAATGTGATCATTCAGGCACTATGGAGGGATTAAGCTTTTATTGTATTTTTTTTCATGAATACATGAATGAATAATAAGTTCAACAAACAAGAGTTCCCTACTGGCTATGTCAAACAAATCATTTTGTAAGATGTTCTGAATTTCAATCAATCATCCTCAACACTCCTTGTCCTGCTGAGATCTGTGCATTAATGAAGTCAGCATTTTGGAACTACTGTAAATGGTCTTGAGCCTTGAGCAGAATGTCCAAGATCAGGAAGTTGAAAAGGAGTGCGAGAGATGAAGCAGCCTTTGTGTATTCTTATATATTTTGGTTCTACCTATCTTTCCACACTTGACGAACACTGCTTTTGTGGTAATTGCATGTCCAGAACATGTGCTTGTTTTGCGTGCCTGAATTTTCAATGAGTTATTTCCCTTGAAAAGAACTAAAAAAGTAAAGCTAAAGCCACAAAAACTTATCAATGCATACACACACACACACAAAAGCTTGTGATTCAATAAAAGCAGGATGAAAATACACAAAGAGGAGCACTGTATGTAGAACATTACAGTTTTATTCCATCTCTGTGGAATTCTATGGGTGTCTAAAGTAATGGTAAAGTACTGGTTCATTAAAAGTGTGATGAGAAGAATAAACACATTGATAAGGTGACCAGAACTTTGCAATATTTGCATGTAGGATGGCATCAGAGTCAAAGCAACATATCTTTTACAACACGTAGTAGAAGTAGATACATAGTATAGGATATCACAGTATGTTGTGTGCTCTTTTCCTAGGGATAGGTGTCTTGTGGATGCAGCAATTAAGAGTTTTTTAAAAAAAAAACGATTTCCCAAAAGAGAGATGAGGAGGGCAGGAAACAAAAATATATTCTGATGGAATCCATTGTCTAGTATGAGGCATTTAATTCTGGGCCTTGACCCACCTTTGTCCCTACTCTTTTTCTGAGAATGGCAAGGTTTGTGACCTTCCATTCCCTATACTCCCCCCACCTTTCCCATCTCAGTCTATCACTGACATCTTTTTCTTGGTGTTTGTTGGTTTTGTATATGAAACAAAACCAAATTATGTACCATAGTTTTGCTTAAAATATATATCTACAAATTTTTATAGCTATTCTTCAACAAAAACATACTATTTAACTCTAACTGTGGAAGTTGAAAATGATGATTAGATGTATTCTGCAAAAACTAAGCCTTGTTATATTTTTGACATACTTTTCTTCATAGATAACTTGTTAGTACGAAACTGTCCAAGGATGTAGCTTCTGTCTCATCTCACCTCGTCTCCACCCCCAGCCCTCCAACATCCCTCGAGGATATAATGCTAGCAGCTTGCCCTTTAAATTTGCCAGAGACAAGTAGTTATGCCAAAAAATATAGTTATTTGACAGGTTGCTGCTGTTTATAGGATTTTCCTTCACCTCAGCTGCCATGTATTGCTCTTACACCTTCTCTTTTATCGCTGAGAAGTTGGTACATCCTCACAGCACAGTTGTTTTAAGGGGCATTATAAAATGTTAGTTTTTCAGGATGCCTGTTTTTTTCAACTGGACATTTTTATACAATCATAGAAGCATAGAATAATTTGGCATGGAAAGGATCCTTAAGACCATGAAGTTCAACCGTTAACTTAAGACTGCCCAGTCCACCACTAAACCATGGCCCTAAGCGTCACATCTACGCGTCTTTTAAATGACTCCAGGGATGGTGACTCAACCACTTCCCCAGACAGCCTATTCTAGCACTTGACGGCCCCTTCAGTGAAGAAATTTTTCCTAATGTCCCAATCTAAACCTCCCCTGGCACAACTTGAGGCTGTTTCCTCATCCTCTCACTTGTTACTTGGAGGAAGAGACTGACCCCCAAGTCAGTAGAACCTTCTTTTGGGTAGTTGCAGAGAGCAATAAGGTCTCCCCTCAGCCTCTTCTTCACCACACAACACAACCCCAGTTCCCTCAGCTGCTCCTCATAGCACTTGTGGTCTAGACCCTTCCCAAATTTTGTTGCTCTTCTCTGGACCTGCTCCAGCACCTCAATGTCTTTCTTGTAGCGAGGGTCCCAAAACTGAACACAGTATTCAAGGTGTGGCCTCACTGGTATGGAGTACAGGGGAACGATCACTTCCCTAGTCCTGCTGACCACACTATTCCTGATACAGCCTAGAATGCTGTTGGCCTTCTTGGCCACCTGGGCACACTGCTGGCTCATATTCAGCTGACTATCGACCAACAGCCCCAGGTCCTTTCCCACCGGGCAGTCTCCAGCCACCCTGNCTGCTCCTCCCCAAGCCTGTAGTATTGCATGGGGTTGTTGTAACCCAAGTGCAGAACCCAGCACTTTGCTTTGTTGAACCTCATACTATTGCCCTCAGACCATAGGTACATCCTGTCTAGATCCATCTGTAGAGACTTCCTGCCCTCCAGCAGATCCTGACCAACTTGACGCCATCTGCAAACTTACTGAGGATGCACTCTATCCCCTGGTCCCGGTCTTTGATAAAGATGTTAAACAGAATTGGCCCCAATACTGATCCCTAGGCACTTGTGGTTGTCTGCCAACTGGATTTAGCTCCATTCACCACAATTCTTTGGGCCCAGCCTTCCAGCCAACTTTTTACCCAATGAAGAGTATACCTGTCCAAGGCATGGGCAGCTACTTTCTCCAGGAGAATGCTGTGTCAAAGGCTTTACTAAAGTCCATGTAAACAACATCCACAGCCAACCTTTCCCTCATCCACTGAGCAGGTTACCTTACCATAGAATATCAGGTTAGTCAAGCAGGACCTGCCTTTCATAAGACCATGCTGACTGGGCCTGATCACCTGGTTGTCCTGCACATGCCACGTGATGGCACTCAATATGATCTGCTCTATAACCTTCCCAGGCACCGAGGTCAGACTCGTAGGCTTGTTATTCCCCAGATCCTCCCTGTGGCCCCTCTTGTAGATGGGTGTCACATTTGGTAACCTCCAGTCAACTGGGACCTCCCTGGTTAGGCAGGACTGCTGATAAATGATAACAAGTGGCTTGGTGAGCACTTCCACCAGCTCCCTCAGTACCTTTTAAGTGGAAGAGGTCAGTTAAATTGGATGGTGAAATTATCAACTTGATTTATAGGCTATCTAACTCTTGTGCAAAAGTGCCAAGAGCGGAAGGTCATTTGAAAATTGTTTTGGCTTTATAAATACGAACTTAAAGTTCACTGCCTATACTCTTGTTTATATTTAAGTACTAAACTGTTCAGTGAATGGGAGGATGGCCTTAAGATCCAGTCCTAAAGTTTTGGTTATTATGTGTAAAAGATGCTAGTTTTTTAAGTTGCTTTGTTTCATCTTAGGCACTTTGAAAAACCTGCAGGTTTTTGCATGAAAGTGGTCTAGTATCTAAAACATTTAAATCCAATGTTTTGGATGTAATTTTGAACCTGCACTGAAGTATTTGGAAAGTGGTCTCTACTGATGACACAGTCATATTTTCTGAATAATGATGAGTGTGTCTGTCCTGATATGAGTTATTTTTTCTTGCTTATGTTGTAGAGTTGAGGTTTTGTTAGCTAGCTGCCTGAGAGCAATATGAAATTGCCAGTGTAAAACAAACAGACCATTTATTGGTAGGTTAATTGATTTTGTCTATTCAAAATTGTCAAATCCCCTCCAAAGTGATTGTGGCCACCTCTTTGCTTTGGCACTCTATTCCATTTACAGCCACAGTTCGTGTAAATGAGCTTAGATGGACCTTTTTCCCCCCCTACAGTTTAAGAACAAAAGGACTACTTTGGCTAAATTAGTGATCTGACCAATTTTATAGGTTTGCTTTTTTTCATGTTCTCAAGATGTTTGTCACTTGCCTCTTTTCCCATTCATTATAGAAGCCAACTTGTATCCTCAAATTCTTGAACAATTTTGGGAGCTGTTTGCAATCTTTTTTTTTTATTATTTTATTTTTTGGTAATATATTGGCCAAACTGAGTAAAGTATATCCAGTGCAGCCTCATTAATGCCAGAACACAGTAACCATATTTGCATTTTCTTCAAAGGCTGTTCTTCCCTTTGGTAATTTCTTAGTTTTGTTCACAGAAAAACTTTTCTCTGTTCATGCATAGTGCAGAAAGAACATTTCTTTCCACTGAGGGACTAAGATGATTTTATGCTAGTAGGTAATAAACTTGGGTTTTACAAAAATCTGCACACATGCCTTTTGGGTGCACTGTGATTAACCTCATTAGAAACAGCTTCTCATTTTAACATATATTGTAGTACTCCATAGTACTGGAGAAAGAGATATTGGACTTACAGCTTACCTTTTTTGAGTTAATTTATTTTTCTTCTATGCAAGCTGTCTACAATGAACCACATCTTAACACTAGTCATTCCTTTTTAAATCACTAGCTAGTATCATAAATCCCTGAAGACATGCGCCCTTCTCGCTACAAAAACTTCATTTACCCCAGAACATTTGTTCAAAGAGTTTTCCACATGCTTTGAGACTAGAACATCTTCTTAGTGCATGGAAAGCTGATTAATACTCCTTGTGGTTTTTCCTGTCTAATGATGTCTCAGTACCTTAGATAAGAGGCAACTGCATTGTGCTGTGGAAAGAGAGCTGCTGTATTAAAGAGCTCACAGCCTTGTGGATATGATATTGAACGGAGTGAGAGAATTATTATTATATGGAGGAGGAAGGAGCTGAGAAAAAAAGGTGATTAAATGACTCACAGAAAGAAATCTCTAATAAAATTTTTTTAGCTGGAGAAAAACCTTCCTGAATATGGTGAACTTAAAGGCCAGGATGTGCTTCAACAGTTTTCCCTTAGAAAAAGTAACCAAATATTTGTTGGCTACAGGCTTCCCTTTTAAACATTTGGTGTAACAGCTGCTTCTGGATAATGTCCTTGTAGATTCATACAGGTGCTTTATGTTCTCAAGGTGCCCAGGGTATATTGCATTAATTTACCAGCATGAGGAGTTAGATAGATATGCCTTTGTGCACTGATTATTTTCCAACTCATCTTCAGGTTCAATTAATTACATATTTGTTTGTTTTGGTGGTTTGAGAAAACCTTCTATTTCTTTTTCATGTCTGAAATGGTTCATATTAAAGCTTTCATAATACCCTTCAGTTTCTGTGTTAAATTGATGTTTAAATTGGAATGAAAGTAGGAACCTTGGCAGTTTAGATAATTCGCTTCATCTGGTGGCCAGCTATGTTAACAATCACATCATATGCCAGCACTTACACTAGATGAAAGGAGTCCCTGGGGCACTAGAACTGCATTTTAGAAGCAGAGTGAAAATACAGTTATGGTCTTTGTTTCATCGTTTTATTCTGTAAAATGGTAAATTATTTTAACTGGAATTTTAAAGTGTTAAAAGAATAATTTAAAGGTTATGTTGAGGGGTATTTTAGGTGGATTAGCCTTGGAAGCTGAATGACAATTGATCAGTATGCTGGACAGGAAGTGTTCGGCACAATGTCAGCAAATTATGCCTTTTTATTCCAATGTATTGAGCACTTGGAGGAAATGGTATATTGTTAGCATATGAATAACATCAAAGCCCCACATTGCAAGATGTATTTCAGTCTTCTGAAATAAAATGCATGGCCTGCACTTCATGTATTTAAGTATCTCCCCTTATAATATAGTGCATGCTTGAACCCAAATGCTTTTTCTTGCCTATCATGGACAAACTGAATTTCAGGATTCAATTGCTGGTGCATGACTGCACATTCCATCACTTAGTAAAAACATTTGCAATAGCAAATTGGCTTCCTGCTTGAACAGTAAAGTGTATTTGATTAAAAATAAGATTCTTGTAGGAAAAATATTTTTTATTTTTTTTAAGAGCAGTTCTCACAGAATGCATCTCTGTCTCCTCATCTGTATTTCCCTGATAACAGTAGTGACTATAACTACCCTCTGTGAAAAGCATGAGTTGAAACAGTTCATTAAGCCTGAGTTTATTCTGATTTAGCCTTCATTATTGTCTTGCGTGATTACATGTCTAAATTTAGGACAAATTAAAAAAACAAAAGTAAATCCCACAGACATACTGAAATACTGTCCTTCTTAATGAATATGCTTTTCCTTCTTTTCCTCTCCCCTAACAAAGACAAGCAAGTACTCTTTTATTTTTTTTATTTTTATTTTTTTTTAGACCTGGGGTACTGCACACAAAAAGAAATTCTTGTACCTTTAAAATCTCAGCTAGGCTGAATCTGTGGGATGAGAGCTTGTTTGACAGCCTCTTGCAGAGAAAGCAATTCCAAATGCTTAAACTACTTAGTCCATTAGCTTAAAGACTATAGGTAAGAAAATCTGTTTACACCGTAAGCTACCTATTGTCAGATATGCTTGGCTCATGATGATTTTGGTCATTTTCCATAGTACCTTTGTTTATTGGTGGAGTAGAAAAGCACTTGTAATTGAGGGTCAGTATAAATTAAATTAAAACCACTTAACACTAGTGTGAAACTAGTGGAAACTGGAGGCTCAGCACCTGTCAGGAAATTTCCAGTATTGTGAACCTATGCCAATTCACACCAAAGGTGAATCTGGTCCAGATAGCTTTGTGTGTCAAATCAATGTTGGTTTCTCTGCTTTTTAACATCAGTTATTACAAATTTCCTTTTATTTTAACTAGCCATTTTAAAATAGAAAAGTGATGTATTTCACAATTCCCTTTGCATTCAAATACTTGAATAATTGGGGGATGGACTAGATGATCTCCAGAGGTCCCTTCCAACCCCATTCTGTGAATAAATTTGTTGTTAAAGAGTCAAAAGCCACTGTTCCTGAAAAATTATACTATTACTACTGCAGGGTTTCCAACACTAGAGGCTCTCTACTGGGTTCTGCCTTGCTACCTTTGCTCAGCAATACTCTGATCCACCAAAGCACTTAAGAACATTTTTCACTTTGGGCCCATGATTAATACTATTGACGTCAAGGAGACTACAAATGCTTATGTGCTTTGCTGGATAGGGGACAAAGGGTGTCCTTTACTTCAAATGACATTACAGATGGAGGAAGACAGAACTGATTAACTTACGGTTACTAAAAATGGTGTTGCTTACTCTGTCACTTTATTAGTAATATGAAATACCATTCAGATACTTAGGAAATACTTATAGAAGAAAATTTTTCAAGAAAGTACAGTTTTTCTAAAATAGGTGCTGCATGATAGCATGTCTTAAACTCACAACTACCAACTCATAAATTTAAACAAACAACTGATGCTGTCTCACGTTAAACATACAGTTCTTGTTTCATGCAAGGCAAAGAAGAGGGTGAAAGAAAAAAATTAACTCCAGAAAATCCACCAATTTACTGTGTACACATGGCCTTGCTTTAAAATAAAATTTTAAAAATCACGGTTATATTTCCAAGTATTTTTCCACCACTTAACTGATAAAAAAATTTACCACGAACCATTTTTCTTTGTAAAAGGACTCTTGGGAAAAATAGTTCCCTGAAATGAATCTATAACTTTAAAGGGTGAATCAGCCAATGGTGTGATGACTACGTATTTGGGATTATTGCCGGTCTTGCTGCAGTTAAACATGTGCTGAAGATTTAAAGACATCTCAGGTGGTCTAAAAATCTTACCACCCAGCCTGATTTTGGTTTTTGTATACTATAAATAACTGTCAGAAACCACACATTGTTATTAAGCAGTGCTGTGGTAACTCTTAGAACTGGCAATAAGTCAGTGGAAATGGTGTGTTAAAATGAACTAAAATAAGACCAGTAGACTTATGCTTTTAAAGGAATAACTCCGCATCACAGTAGCCCAGCTCTACCCCTATGCATCATTTGATTATGAAAGGTGTGATTAAAGATCATGCTAACTGACTATCAAATGTGTATGAATGCAATAAATGAGAACCCACAAGATAAAGTACTCTTTAGAGGTAGAAACATTACATAATATTATTCGCATTGATTTTCAGATCATCATATCTGTGGCAAAGTGCCTCTACAAGAAATGCACAGGTACTTTCAACAGGACCTTGAAAAATGTTAGAGACGTTTTTGGCTTTAAAAGGGCCATAAGCTGTTAAACAGTAACTTTTCCTAACAAATCCCAGTCCGGGAAACACCTGTGCTAAGGAGGTTTGAGCTGGTCTGCTGTGAAAATTGGCAGAACGCTCTGACATTTGCTGAATAAAACCAGGATGAAAATCTTTGCAGTGAATTCTTAAGACAATCTCATTGAGGTACTACTCAGCTCTCTCACCCTCATAAATTTACTAAACATAATTGAAATAAACGAAATATCGCAGCTGGTAAAGTGAATGAAATGGTATGAAAAGGGAGCAAAGGACTTTGCTTATCTGTAGAGAAAATACAAATAGCTGTGTAGATTCATTACGTGTGTTTAGTATATGTCAGAGACAACTGAAGGAAGAGTTAAGGATTAGAAAACATACTGAGGGTTGTCACAAGGACCTATGCTTTGTTGATGGAGCAATGCTTATTTGTACTACACCACACAGAAAAAAGTAGATAAAGTCAAAACCCTAAAAGTGCCAAGTTGGCAGGAGAGGGTAGGACGAGCAGATGACAAAGATAATGATGAGTTCCTACTCCCTAAGTGGGTAAACCACTCTCTAGTCTTCTCCTCCCTGAGTCTTCATTTGTTCACTCAGAGGGGAAATAAAGAAGATTTCATCTTAAATTCTGTTGACAATGTGAGAAACCTGAAGGAGACAGCAACTGTGTTAAGCTTGTTGATGCAGGGTATCCAACAGCCATCTCAAGGATTCTGGATTTGTTGCGATCTTTCATATGATTTTTGAACTATCTATTGGTTCCCGTTATTTGAATCAGCAGGATTCTGAAAAGGACAAGACTATAACTTACTGATGTGTTCAGAGGGCTACAATCTTGTGAATGCTGTTTCCTGCTGACATGAAGAACAGGGTGGAAGAGCAGAGTAGCAGTGTGATACATCATGTTGGTATCAAACTTCTATGCTTTTGATAGTTTGTTTGATCACCTTTTAAAGGACCTGTAATTGTAACATTATTGTGACCCTTTCTCTAGGTCAGTGGAAGAGGACTTCTGTCCTTGCTCCTGCCCTCTTTATTGCTCACTATTAACTAAAGGCAATGTGTTTTTTTCAGGACTGATGGTAAAGACAGCAAAGCCCTAAAAGCGGAAAAAGTAGTGAGAAGCTGGGAAGAAAATAAATTAGAAAAAAAGTCCACAGTGAAGCCTAAAGCTTCGTCCTTTACATTATGTTACAGACAATGATCAAATTACTTGTGATAAAGGGTCAAAGTAGGCTTGCAACCTTTCCAACTACATGTGCCTAGGCAAAATTAAACAAAACATGGACTTGATTATAGTGTTACAACAATCTAATCTGAAATTATTCTTTACAGTAAAGTGTATCAAACGTGGCGTTAGTTAATAGAGGTTCCCTTATTTTCCAAGTATGGACTTGTCAAGTTTTTAATTTGTAAAAGTAGAAAAAAAGACTATATTCATGTGAATTGCCCCTGCAATGGTCATGGAGAAAGCCAACAAGCATTATCTCACTTCTTAACTGTTGTCAGTTTACTTTTGTCTCGTAACTGTTGAAATCTTAGGTCTCAGCCTTGCACAGAAAGTATAAACATTTTTCCATATAACCTTCAAGTGCATTAGATGGTACCAGGAGAACAGGGGAACTTAACCCAAATTGCCAAATCAGGAATGTTTCTTCATGGCCACCAAGTCAGATGTGTCAGACAAGACAGGAGATCGAGTCTAGGGGAAGAAGGTTCATTCAGCCAAGTACTGTAAGATGATAGCTGTTACGAAGATCTTTTTTTGGTTTTGCTGGATGTATTGATGAATAAAGAAATAATAATCAGGGAACCTTAGGTTTGTTGTACCTCTGCTAGTGCTGAACTTTGCTTATGACAAAGTATGACTCAGTGGTGACCACGTCAAGCAAAACAAAGGCCATAATCAGAGTTTTGTGATATACTTAAGCTCTATGTTTTGTATAGCAGTTCGTTAAATAGTGTTTAGTTGAGTAAGTTCTCCTACTTCCTGTCATTCTTACCTCTCTTCTTGCATAAATATTGCTCAGTGAGAAATATTAGATATGTGACAGAAATCTGAATTATCTTGCAGACTTTAACTGCAAAGCACAGTTTGATTATAGTATTAAAGTGCGCTTAATTGTTGCATCTGTACATACTGTCTACCTTTTACTTATGCTACTGCTATGTAAACTACCTGTTGTCTGGTAGTATATTAAGTCAATCAGTACTCGGACAAAAGNGTCTAGGTTTTTTAAAATTGTATCAATGTACAGGTAAGTTGATTAAAAAAAAAAAAAAAGTGCTTTTATTTATTTTGAGGGTAATTGGACCAGGATTGTAACCCAGCTTCTTTTTCCTCTCTGAATAATACTCTCTGAGTTAATATTTATTTACCACATGCACCAGTATGGAGCTCATGGTATTCTCTCTTGTAGCACCAGAAATATAGGAGTAGTGTCCATCAAGAACTGCTTTTCTTCTGTAAGAGAAAGTCGAAATAATTATCCACAGTATTTTAGCACTAACAGACCCTAAGCAGTAATGGTCACTTTCTTCTACCAGTTT
Organism: Rynchops niger; assembly: GCA_013400035.1. Classification (NCBI taxonomy): domain Eukaryota; kingdom Metazoa; phylum Chordata; class Aves; order Charadriiformes; family Laridae; genus Rynchops; species Rynchops niger. The sequence continues at coordinate 143,932 of VXBH01002136.1, forward strand.
TCTTTAATGGAGTTTGCTATTGGGAGCTAGTAGTGGCTTTTTTGTTTGCCTTTTTTTTTTGGTTTTGCCTGCACTGTATTACAGTCTCACTAAATCATTAAGTCTGGGTCCCATAGACATAAGATTATTGATTTTTCAGTGTGTGTAGCAGAAAATACTAATCAATTACATAAAGTGGTTTGATGGTTTATTGGTTGCTTATCCGATAGCAAAATGACTTTCAAGAGGATGATTTTGACCACTGGGTAATCTGGCAGGTAAATTTTGACTTATCTTCTGCTTTTAATAATGCTCAAAGAAGTCTGAGGGAAGTGGCTCGGTTCCTAACGCTTGAAAGAGGTCAGAAACAGTGTTAGAATAAAAGACCTATGTACCACGTAACTCACTACAGTGTATGATGAAGTAGCTGAGCAGTGGATTTTATTACATGCAATACTCTATGAAAAGTATACCAGTAAAAGAGATCCCTACCCTGTGAAGTGAGGTATATATTTCACTACTGGTAACATGTACAAAATGCAGGAGCTCAGATATTACAACGTGGAAATTAATGTGTATTGGTGATCTTCAGACAATGGTGGTACTGTGTCTACTAAAGTCTGGAGTTTCTGCTGTGAGCTTCCATAAAGCTTATTGGCCTTTCATTGGCTTGTCCCATAAATCAGTGAGGTTTAAATAGTGCTGCCCTCTTGAACACCTGCTTATCTGCCTTGAGAAAATTCTGTAGTGTTTTAAACGTCACTTTACGACATTGTAAGTAATGCCTGCCCTAGAAGCACTTGGAAGAGCCATTAAAGTTAAGGGTCTATCAGCATTTCATTATAAAACCTGATTTCAAGGGGTTTATAACTCAGCCATTTAAAAATGCATTCGACTGAAACATGGTATGTGACTCATTGCATTTTTTTAGTGTTGGACGAATTATTTCAGGTGGTCTATTTATTTGTAGGAGGAGGATCAGGGAAAGATTGCAGTTGTAAATATTTTTTCTTACAGAAGAAATTTTTTCTTACAGGCAACGAGCCTTGCAAGTAGGTATTTTATTTCCACACAAAATATCTTTCTGATTATGTACTTTGAAAGATCTTATCATGTCATATGAACTAATAGCTTGCAGTTATCATACTCTATATGTGCATCCTTAATGAGCACGCAACTTTTCCATTTTTTTCAAAGAGATTTTTAAGAGAGTTTTTATTGATTGTAGTTTTAATGAACAGTATTAGGTGCTTCAATGTAATGGAAGATATATTGAACATTCAAAGATAGCTCTTGTAATGATTTTATTTGTGTACCACTACAGTGTTTTTTTTTTTTAAATCTATCACGCAACATCTTTATCAGCTGCCATATACATCACTGTTATACTTTTTTGAGCTATCCCGTTTGATCCTTGATAGCAGAAAGAAGGGTGGGATTTGAAACATACTCACAAGTTGGCTTTTTTGAGGACACCAGATCTGAAGAATTTTTGCAAATAAATTAATCAACACAGTTTTATGGAAACTAACAAAACCAAATGAAATTCAACCTGCTCTTTTACAGAATGATAAAGCTCCAGAATACATACTTTATTGGAAAGGTATGCAAAATGAAATTGAGAAAGAAGCAGCTCTGGCCTGAGGTGCTGATAAGCATTCCAAACTTCATAGATAAAACAGCACTTGAAATTCACCTATAAACTCACTGACAGTGATTGTAGGTCCAAGATGTAATCATAATGTACTCTCAGCAGAAAGCATTGCTACATAAGTAGGCTACTGCACTGTATGCCATTTTCCATGCCAAAATTGTGTCGAGCTATAGCTCTGTTTAAAGGGCAGCACTACAGAAAGTCACGGCATGGAGACACATCAGCTGACATGTGAAGACATTATTTATTTTTTTTAATAAGGTATTTAGTTGCACCATTGCTTTATACCTTTATGTTCTTTAATATATATCAACATTTAAATGACCCTTATTATGCAGGAATGGGAAGTTATGTTTTATTCAGTTTGGTGAAGGTTAATTTACTTGTTGTTTAGTGTTTCCTCTCTCTTTCCTCTTGTTCTTTCAATTTATAATCTCGATAATTGTTATTCAAAGTAGAAGGTTGCTCTTTGTGTGTTACGGTGGATTACATAAATGCTACTACAAGTATTTTTGCATTCCCTTAATGGAGAACAAGGTATGTGAAGGAAAAATGGTGACGTAAGGTGGTGAATTTGTGTTTGAATTCAGCCAGCTGGCTGCAGAGCTGTAATTCAGTCAATATCTTTTTTCCTTGTCTTAGGTTACCTTGAACATATCCAGGTCTTAAAAAATCGCAGTTTAGGAAGGGACTTCAAAGCATGTCAGGTCTCTTCTGACTAATTGCAGAAAGATTTTGGTAAAACAGGAACTTAGGCAGTCTGCAGAACAGCTAGGAGCCCATTCTGGATGGGGGAAGAAGTTTCATTTTCTCCTTTGGGCAGCATCAGAAGATAAAGTTTCGGCACATGCTGACATAGATCTGTGGGTGAATACATGTGTACACATTTATATGCTAGTATAGCAATAGAATGATTTCTTAAACCACCAAAACAAACAAATATGTAATTAATTGAACCTGAAGATGAGTTGGAAAATAATCAGTGCACAAAGGCATATCTATCTAACTCCTCATGCTGGTAAATTAATGCAATATACCCTGGGCACCTTGAGAACATAAAGCACCTGTATGAATCTACAAAGGCATTACCCAGAAGCAACTGTTACACCAAATGGTTAAGAGAGAGGAGCCTGTAGCTAACAAATATTTGGTTATTTTTCTAAGTAACTTTTTTCAGGTTTTACTTTTTTTAAGTAACTTTCTGTAAAACGGTTGAAAAATATTCTGAGTCATTTAATCACTTTTTTTCTCAGCTCCTAGAAGTAAAGGATGTTGACAACACAATGGTAGTCACCTGTCGATCTGGCCTACTACAAGGACAGAGCTGTACACCTCAGTTGCCAAGTTAGTGAAGCAGAAGTTTTATTTGTTTTTAAAAAAATCTGTTACTGTAGTTCGTATTTTAAATCAGACCATCACAGCAAATGTATGAATGACCTTGAACAAATGGTATGATCAACATCTAAATGATGGTAGGTTAATTTCCAGGGTTAGACTGGAGCTAATACTGTTGTTGGGTACAAGACTGGCAACAAATTTGGGTGAAAGGGACCTTGGGGATTCATGGGTTTTTGACAAATGCAGCTGTCATTTTGGAGTACTTTTTCTGGCCTGAAGCTCCTGTTGCATTAATCAACTTTGCTGCTGTTTTCTGAGTTATTTACGTATGGAAAGTGTCTATGCAATAGTAATGAAAACATGTAATGGGCAACTAGTGATTTATCCTAGCAAAGATTCAAATGGTTGCTCTAACAAGCTTACTTAAAGCTGGGATTACAGGCTTAGCAAAAGCATGAATGCATAGCTAAATTTACATCACTGTACAAGAGTGTTTATAACTGTGATACTGCCTCTAGCATTATAGTAGTGATCCTGGACAGAAAGTGTTATAAATTCCCCATTATACTAAATGGAAAGAAAAGTCTTTAGTATTGACTGTGACCACCCTCATGTGTACTTGCTTCATAGCTCCTACTCCTTTAAAGGGAGGAGGGAAAAGAATCAAAAAATACTTATTCAACAATTTAATGTTGGTAATTTGAATGTTATAGTTGTTGTTCTTATTCTTACCCAGTGAGCATTTTTTCACAGTATTCAGAAAAGGCGACTTAAAACACATCAGGTGCCTACTCCTCAAACTCTTAATCGTTTTCAGTGACCTATTTTTGAACTGAAATATGTTTGGCTGAGATAGATAGTCCACTTTCTGCCATGGGCCTGGAAGTGAATCTGTGCTCATCTGCCATGGGGTCCAGACTGGAATGTCTGCTACCACTGTAGCTCCCTCAGTGCAAGATCACAGTGCAATCTGGCTGTGTTTTTTTTCCTCAAAAAGGTAAAGTGCAGTGGAAAGCTAACTCACCTCTGTGGATTGGTAGCCTGGAATACCATGGTTTCTGATCAATAAATGTATAGAGGTGAAATACATATTTAGGTATCTGTAGTTATTATTCTTTGTTTTGGTACTATAGAAAACAAGATGACCAGAAATAATAATGATAAAGGCTCTGTCATTGTTTTGGCAGTGACTTTTTCCCTGCAACACTGGCAGGGAAAGGACACAGCACTAGTCACCAATGAGACTGACATATGCGTAAAAATACCCATGGTCAACAATATACTCTGAGCTATTCTGCATTCCTTGGCAGCAGTAATTCATATTTTTAATTTCCTGTGCTGTGATCAGTGCTAGAAAACCCTTAGGGCAACAAGATAATAGTGGACCATTGCCTTAAGGGATGATGGCTTTCAGCTAACCAGTAAGCTGTAGACTCCAGCAGTACCAATGCTGAATATGCCTTTGCTTCAGTGAAGTGCCCCAAACAGTTTTGGCACGACTGATCTGTATAAGCCATCCAGAAGCTCTTAGTATGGAGATTTACTCTTGAAAGCTATACATATGAGCCAGTGCTTAGTTCTCAACCCTGCTTACTCCCTCTGCATATGTGAAATTCCCTTGCCATGAAAGCCAGAGTCACTGTGGCATTCATTGCAGTTCCTGTTTTCTACTACTTAATACTTTTGCTGCCAGCTGGTTTTTTCAGATTCTTAAGTGTAAGGTGAGTGTTTATACTTAGAAATAGAGCAAGTCAATTATTATTGAACAGCCATTGCTGACATTCAAAGCTGATCCACTTTTTCATAACTCTTTTGCCTGAGATTGAAATGTAAAAATTGCCTTTAAAATCCATTTTAGAGAAGCAACTGACTACTCTGGGTAAGTTCCTGCTCTTCTGTCATAAAAAGTCATCTGACTTCAGTTCAGACATTTATTTGTCAGCTAATATTTATGCCCAATTTTCAGGAACTTGAAGAATAGTCACAAATGGAAGTCTGAGGAGGCTATAGAAAGATGAGGGAATGGAGTGTGTTTATATTTTCCCTGCCCAGCATGAAACTGGAAATGCTGCAAGTCAGCACTTTAAACAAAGCACCCTCTTTGGAATGGTGATGTGTTCAGCAGCAGTTCAGGAAAGGTGCAAGTGAAAATGTACCAGATGTTAGTGGCTGCTGAATACTGAATTCTGAATTTACTTCATTGTATGCATATGTATTCGCAGGTCCTTCTACGATTTTATAAATAATGGAGGAAATTACTTATGTTTCCTTACATAACAGACTAAGAACATGGAATAGTCATTACATCATCTGACTTTGTGAGTGTAAAATACTTTATAAAAACAAACGTGCCCGTGGGAGACTCCCACTTTACTTAGGCCCTTTTAAAGAGTTTAGCAGTTTCTTTTATATAAACAGAATTCTTCGTATCTTTTAAGAAAACTGGAATTTATTTTTTTTTAAAAAAGACAAGACAAGCACAGGAAGTGGAGATAGGAAGAGAAGACTTAGTTCTCGCTGTTAAGAATAAGACACACACATGATTCTGTGAAGTAGATAGCATGCTATTGATTTACTATGCTTGTCTTGCTGGGAAGATGGTACAGATTCATGAATGTGATAGGTAAGCAAGACGTGAGGACTAAAGTCACATCTGTCATCTCTGTACTTTCTTATCAATGAATGCTTCCAATTGTGCTTCCAGTGAGGATATCCATATCGTTTGTTTTTGCCAACCTGGAGTACCCAAAAAATGGCCCAGAGGAGCCCTGGCAAGGGGCTATTGTCCATGCCAGAGAGGAAAGCAAAAATCCCTGGGGACCTGATGTTCCACATGCCCTAATTTCTTCCCATCCAGATCTACACAGGCACTTGAATGGTGCACTGAGGTTGGGAGCAAAACCCTGCTCCACATCACGTACTTGCCCCCTTTCTGCTCCACACTCCCAGCTCTGCCCTGAGACGCTCCCCTCCTGTGTCACTCGCAGCTTGCCAGGGAGTAGGGAGGGAAACAAGGAGGTCTTCCCACAGCTTCTCCATCCTGGAGCACTCAAGATATTTTTTGTGCAATGGGGACATGGGGGACTCCCCAAAAAAATGAACCTAGCCCCATCTTTGCAGCTCCATGCAAGGTGTCAGTTGGCAAAGGGGCTGGCCTGCCTTCTCAAGCTGGATTTTCATTCCAAGGACCAAGGTCTCAGCTGTGTCCACAGCAAGAAGCTTCAATGCAGTGGCACGTGCTGTGGTCTGTTACTTGAAGTGTCTCGTTGAGGTGTAGCAGCCCTTCACATGCCAGAGGCTCTGGCTGTCCCCTCCGGCAGAAGCCCAGGCCATGGCCATTGCTGAGAAAGGTGACTCTGCAGAGGTACGAGGCAGGACAGGGTTGCTAGTGATAACCTCTGGAACAGCATGACGGGGTTTGAGTGACAGTGTGCTAGTGAGGGCTTTCACGCTGCTCCACAATGCCCCAAAGACAGTGGAGCACATTTCAAATGTTTGTTCACTACAGCCCACAGTATTAGGAATAAATGGGGAACTGGAATCTTTGGCTCAGTCCCAGAGCTACAACAACGCTGGCCTAAGTGAGACTTGGTGGGAAGAGTCCTGTGACCAGAATGGTGTGATGGATGGTTCCAGGCTGTTCAGGAGAGACAGGGCAGGCGAGGTGGAAGGGTAACACTGTGTGTAAAGGAGGGGTTGGACTGTACAGTGCTTGCAGATGGAAGTGACATGGTTGAGAGCCTCTGGGTAAGGATTAGGGGAAAAGCTAATAAAGCAGATGTTGTGGGAGTCTACTATAGATCACCCAGCCAGGAGGATGACACCAATTTATTAGTCTGTAAGGAATTAACACCCCTTATAAATCCATTGCCCTTGTCCTTATGGGTGACTTCAATTTCCCAGATGTTAACTGGCACTGTCAAATAGCAGATCTGAAGAGGTCTAGGAAATACATAGAATCCTAGAATGTTTTGGGTTGGAAGGGACCTTTAAAGAACACCTAGTCCAATCACCCTCACATGGGCATGGAAATGTTCCACTAGATCAGGTTGCTCAAAGCCTCATTCAACCTGACTTTGAACACCTCCAGGAATGGGACATCCATAATTTCCCTGGGCAACATGTTCCACTATTGTCTCACCACCCCCAGGTAAAAAAATGCCTTACTACCAATCTAAATCTACCCTCTTT
>VXBH01002137.1:953-23396 GCA_013400035.1 Rynchops niger
AATGATTAACAGAAGGAAACAGATGCATGGAGAAGGGAGCTGAACCTACCAGAAGGAAACAGATGCCCAGGAAAAGGGAACTGAAGATCATCGATCCTCAGAAACAATTGCCAGAAGGAAATATACAAATAGAAGAAAGATGGGACTAATGATAATCAATCATTTTAAACAATTACTCTGCTAAAATAATAACCACGTATGCAATACTGAATGTATATAAGGCGTGGGTAAAGTGTTAGCTGGTGTGCCTCTGACTTGAGTCATGCACCCAGCGCTGTGCTTTTGCTTTATTGATTTTGTCCCTATAATAAAATAAGTGCCATTTCTGTTTAAGGAATCTGGCTGTTTATTACATGACCTAAACGTCCCCTGCCGCAACTTCAGACCATTTCCTCTGGTCCTGTCATTATTCACCTGGGAGAAGAGGCCAACATCCACCTCTCTCCAACCTCCTTTCAGGTAGTTGTAGAGAGCAATGAGGTCTCCCCTCAGCCTCCTCTTCTCCAAGCTAAACATGCCCAGCTCCCTCAGCCTCTCCTCATATGACCTGCTCTCCAGACCATATGACCTGCTCTCCAGACCCCTCACCAGCCTGGTAGCTCTCCTCTGGACATGCTCCAGCACTTCAAAAACCGATCCCTCAAAACCAATCTGAACATCAAATCTTCTCATAGGGATAGGATGGAACACAGCCACGAACTTTGTAAAAATGGGTAAGAAAGACCTAACATTTCAAAACAATGCAGTCACCAGGTCTGAGAGAATCAGAAAATCGTGGTTAGTAGAACTGTACAAATGAGGAGTATAGAAAACTTTCCTCACGACCAAATGATTTAGAACCTGAATGCCACTGGATGGCATACGACTATATGGGAGCTATTTGCTCTTAGCATCATCTGACCTAACATAGAGCAATCTGGCATAAATAATTGGCAATAAGTAAAGTATCAACTGTATAATTTTGAGGACTATCAGCTGTACAAAAAATGGGTGCAATATATCTTGAGTAGGACAGAGCTCCTTATAATCTCAGAATTAACTCTGCTATGATGTCAGTTGTGCTATATATCTTTTCTGTGTCTAATAACAGAAGAATATCATTAAAGCTCCTTACAGGGTTCATATACGGGGATGGAGGTGTGTGTTATCACACCTAAGTACTTTTGTTTCAATATACTGGATCCTACGTATTTTCTTAAAAGCCCAGTTAAAAATTACTTAGAAGATACCTGACAAGTTAGGTAAAGCACTACAAGATTTATGTTTGTTTGTTGGTCCCTTGGTCTATTTAATCTTTCAGAAAGGCAAAATTTGTTACTTTTAATGTCATTTAAAACTCACAAATAAAACAGTGACTTTGAATACTGAATATGGAAAAGAAATGTGTGTTCTTTTCACCTACTTTCTTTCTTTTAAGGCATTGCTACTTCAATATTTACAGAGAATAGTTTTAAAGTTAAATGAAAAGCAATGAACTGATGTCAACTAAAACATCAAAATATTTAGGGCTCTGGAGACAGACGGGACGAATACATTGATCTGAGAGACAACAGGCCTGAATTTCATAGAGGATGCCAAAAAAAGTACATGAATTAGAAAACAGAATTTATGAACCATGAATTTAGTTCTCAAAAAACTTACATCAAGAGCTTTTGAAGGGATGTTTATTTTTAAATTTCTTAACCTTATGTCAGAGTTAGATGTTGTAATTTAAAATACACAGTGAAGCTTCATATTTCAATTTAAGCAAATATTCTTTAAAAATGTGAATGACAGTCAAAACTGTATCCTGTGCCCTAGATTGTGTGGACACCCACAGATGCAAGTACTCTCACTCAAGGCAGTTGCTCTGGGAAACTGTTATTGCTTTCAAGGTCTCAAACAGTGCCCAGTGGGAAGTGGGAAGTGTGGGGGTTTGTGCACCTCCTCCCCTCCAAAGGGGCATATCATAACATTTCTCATGCTTGTGTTTGCTGGAGTTCTACTAGAGATTATATTTCCTGAGCTAAAAAATCACTATATATTTTGTAGTCGTTTTTTAAGTAGGTAGCATACTTTTAAGTATGATAATATTGCACTTGATGCATTAATTTGTTTTCTTGCCCAGAACCATCCACCATATCTTACAGGTGAGAGACAAATCGTCCTTCCCATCAAGGTTTTTTTGAAAGGATGCCATTTTAAAACTTAAGTGGTAGTTTAGCAAGTCGTTTCTGAAATACTTAAGCTGTTAGATTCTGTCTCCCTGCTGAGTCTGGAGACCGTGTACTTTCAGGCATCAAGTGCTCTTCTCTGCCATGCTCCCTGGAGCAGCAAACCAGATTATTCCCAGGAAGGTACTCAGACAACTGCAGTTAATAATTATCTATTCCTGTTAGAGACTGGAAATTATTTTCCCACTACCATTCCATGGAGGGAGGTTCTGCTGTCACTTGAATGACGATTTTTATTTGCTCAAATCTTTTCTAGCACTATCTGCTGCCAAGCTGCAGCCTTGAGGCAGGGTGTGATAAGTGTGCCTTTTCAGCAGGTACTGATGACTAGAGATGGGAGGGCAACTGGTCCATACATTCATCAGCTATCACAAAATCTCTCAGCTTTCAGGTAAGATGCTCCCCAGCATCTTCCACTACTGATTTAAGACTGATCTGTCTCATCTAATGTGGCTACTGGCTTCTCCTTCCCTACTTCCTCTCCCAAATGTATAGACAGAATGCTAAGAACCTTCTCACAAGATGGCCTCATCTCACTTCTATCTGTGACCTAAGAAAAATTCCTTGCTTCTTTATTGTGACTGATTTTTTTGTATCCTGTGGCACTCTGAGGGGATTTTGTTCCTTTTTCCACTTGCTACCTGAAGTTCTTTTATTAAATTTTCCATTCTATATCTTAATTAACACATTATGGGTTCTAGTCTGCATGTCCCTGTTACAGACTTTTGAGAGTTTAACGATAAAAGTTTATATGTACAATAAGAAATAATGAATGCCCATTTTTCTTACTTGATTTGTGACTGGTTTTCTACTGAAAGTATTTACACATAACATGACGTCATGAATGTTAATCAATAAATGGCATCACATTCCTTTTTGTACATACTCTTAGTTCTACAGGTTGTATTGGCTACCTTGGCAGTGGAAAAGAGGATTTCCAAAGCATGAATAAAAAGTGTAGTCTATTACGTTTATAAAGGCAAATGAAACAAGTATTGCAGCCATTTGAGGCTGAATACCTATGGCCTCTGTTGCCTGAATACAGATGCAACAGGAAATGTTTAATTTTTCTTCTACCCACCCTAATTTAAAGAAATACAGCAGAACATAATGATTTAATTTAGGTTCTCCTCCTTCATTCATGTTTGTCTTATCTCACTACAAGTCTCTGTCTTCAGTTCATGTCTTATATTTCTTCTTACTTCATTAATTGTCTGCATCCGTTACCGTTCCCCCATTTCTCACCAGCAGACCCCTTAGTGAGTGTCGCAGATCCACAGTAATGTAAATTATAACAATATGTGACCCCATAAAACCCCCGCTGTTAAGACCAGATATCACAACAGTTGAAAGAGAAAGAAGTGCCTTCTAGGGTCAGTTGCCATCTTGAGGACTCTGGTGATGTAACAGTGTACTGGACTAAAATGTCCCAAAGGAGACTCCAAAACCCAGACTACAAACCCAGAGCCAGCAAACAATCTAAATAGCCTATACAAGTTATTTCTTTCAATTATTGGAGAGAAAGAAAATGCATATTAGAAGAAGTTTAAGGGATGTTATAGGACAAAGTGCAAATCGACTGACTTTCAATTTAGTGATTTAGGGAAGGAGGCGGTCCTTCCTGTTAATTCGGCAATGTGTATTGTAGAATGTTAGAGGGAGAAGATTTATATTTCAATAATAAAATGTTTCGAATTATTACAGATCATTAAGAGACTTTTTCACTCATTACTAGGGACTGCATTCAACTAGAAGTAGGATTATTGAGAAATTCTTCATATTGGATTATTTTACTGCCCTTTGTAATTTCTTGAATAAAAGATTAAATTCAAATGTCTGTATCAGATCAGACAAGGGAGTTGAAGTTAAATTCTCAGTTACCTAATGTATACCTTAACAACTGAGGCACATATTTTTTTAAAAATAGTTCTTTGTTTCTGGCATGATATTTTGTAAGCGATTCAGGGTACTCTAAAATACGGAAAAGCATTTAATTTCTGATTAACTGAAATGTTTACACAACTCCCACCATTTTTCCTGATTAAATATGTCTCTGAAAAATGTTAATGTCGTGTTGGCCGTAATCAGTCTTTCACACAGTTTTTTAATTTTATTGCCAAATCAAATATATAAATTACACAGCCCCCTTATTAGATCCCCTGCAATATGTTGCCTAATATTACTTACTGTGATTTCCTTTCAGTGGGGGTTTTCTATTGGTGGGATGTTTTTGTAAGTCTGGGACTGAAGACAATAACATAAGGATGATGTTTTCCACCACAGCTTAGACAATTAGCCAAAAGTCATGTCAGCTTTCTGTCTGCATCATATTAAATGCAGTTATTTGAACTATGATCATGCAGCTTTGACAGTTAACCATGAAAACTGGTATATAACTTTACTAAGAAAAAGGGAAACATTAAATTGTCCGACTGATTAAAAAGGATCTTCAATTCATGCAATTAGTAACGAGAAAAACAATCAGCTAAGGTGAAGTGATAGGCAAAAGCAGTGACCTCTTATCAGACATAAGAGTGTTTGTTGAAGAAATTATGACAACTCTGGTCTTTGATCATTCCTAGCCAGCCTTACAAGGAAAATATGTAACCAATAAGAAACAAACTAACATTGTATGCAAATATCATAACTTATTCTAGAGTAGAGAAATCTTTGTGGAAAACATATTTTTTGTGTTCTTCAGGTTAGTATTGTTTTAAGCCCCCATTTCTTTGACTAGTATCTTAAATTTTAATCAATTGCTTTGTAACTTAACTGTGGCATGTATTGTACTGGCTTATGAGTGTAGTTCTCACCTTTAACAGCCTTTCTTTCTATTCTTCAACATATTTCAATCCTGCCACCTAGGGAGCACCTATTTTGCTTCTCTTTCCTAACACCTGTATCTTCATATTTTCCAAATTGTTTTTTTTTCATACATTCCCTTTCCAAAAATACTTACTTATTCAACATTATCACATCAAAGAGCTTTAATTAACTTCTTTGCTATTATTGGTCTTTTTGTCCCGTGCTGAAAGATACCTTTTCATAATCTTTTAAACATGGTAACATGATTTCATCTTCTGCTTTTTAGGGGGAAAGAAAATTCTCTGCCCAGCCAGGAAAGGACTATACTCAATTTCCACACACACACATTTGAGGGGTTTTTGTTTGTTTTGTTGGGGTCTTTTTGTGGGGGCTTTTTTTTTTTTTTTTTTTTAAATAATCTTCAGGACATGTGACAAAGTTAATCTTTTTTTCTCTTAAGGTTTTGATTAAGATCTGAGGTGAAGAGCAATTAGTGATATGGATCTTGATGTCCAACAGAATAATGCATTTATATATGTAGGCAAGGACTAGTGAGAAGATGTAGATCATTACTACATATAACCAGAAAAGCGGTAGGTAAAGAAAAACTGTGCATAGATGGAGATGTATTTATGTTTCCAAAAGATTCTTTAAAATTTCCAAAAAGTAATAAAGAAGTTAAGCAGCCATGGAATGATCAGTAAATAACTTGCATTAATAAAATTCCTAGGAAAGCCAATGGAAAAGGTAGAATTAAATATATGTCATGCTGTCTCAGTGGGGCAGTAGCGAGACAAGCTTTTCAGGAAAAAGTAATATATTTTATTATATCAATCAGTGAAGCTGAGGAGGGAAAAAGTCAGATATAGATGATGTTGTTCGGTACCATATTTCAGTAGAATAGAGTAAAAAAAAAAGTGTATATGCTCCATGCAGCTGTTTCAGATCTGGCTTGTGTGCCAGAAAGTATGACTGTGATTTCCAGTTGGACTTATAATGGCTTTTAACTCTCTCTGTAGATCTTGTTTCCCTTTTTGTCATGGTGTAATGCAAATCCTTAACTTAAGGTTTCATAAAAGATCCCAGATTATTTATTGTATTTATAGGTGACATGAAGAAGGCAAAGAAGGGGCAAAATACTTTAGCTACTCAGAAGCAGTAGACCCTGACAAACAAGAAACAACTCTAAAAACATTAGGAAAATGAACTTCATTTGACTAATGAAAAGGAATGCAAGAAGAAAAATGTACTTTCTGCAAAATATGTTCTACAGGAAAGCAACATTTACTAACATATTTGTTCAGACAGTAGGAAGTTAACATTAACCATGGAAAAGAACAGGACATCAAGGATATCCCAGTTGTCAGAAACTACTTCTTCCCCTTTTTCATAATGCAAGAAAAGTGAACGTTCAAAGAGATTTGAAAAATTTTACCTGTAAAGAAACTCCTTTTCGCACAGTGTGTGGTTTGGCTTTGAAAGTTATTGCCACAGTTCTCGAGGTCAAAACTTTCAAAACTTTCCAAACTCAATGTATATAAATTGTACAGTGTGAGATTTTTCCTCCAACATTACTGTGGCAATAGCAACACCTGAAGAACACATATTAACTCCTGCTCTTCAGGTTTTATACAAAACTCTAATAATTGAGAAAAGACCTAAGACAAAAGGCAGACAATGCCTATTGTGCATGTGCTTTTCTCAGAAGAGGCAGTATGGCAAATTTTAAACAAAACACCCGGATCTTATATAGCATGGGAATTCTTACAAACTGAGAGATGCAATGAAGTTCAAAGCTGTTAATATAATTTCTGTCCTTGCTGTCTTGCTGAGTGCAAGTGCTTTCATGCATTCAGATGCATCCAAACAGCATTACCTTCCCTTTTCTAGCTCCAATTCCTTACAATGTACGTTGCCCATCTTTTAATTTTCTAGATCCTTTTGTACTTCAATCCCTTATGAAAATATTTCTCTCTTCTTATGATGAAATATCTGCTACTATAATTAGATCTTTCTCTGCTTGCAAGCTCTTTATTATATTTCCAGTTAATAGTATAATCTGTCAATGTTTTTATTGATTCCACGATTGTCTTAATTTCTGTGACTTCACAGTATCTTTCCCTTAAAATTTCTATCAACATTGATGTACAAAAGAAATCAATATAAAAACTGCAAGATCTCTTTACTTGCAGCCTCAGACATTTAGAATGGAGAAAGTGCATCAGGAAGAGAGAAAAAAATGACATTGAGACATTCTGGGAATAAAAAGATACACATGCAAAGCAAAGTATAATCAGATAAGAGTACATGGACATATACAAAACCAGAAAGAGACGGACAAGGAGACAGCAAAACGATAACCACATATTCAGTAATACTTACTTGGAGGTTACGATACGTACACTGTAGTGTCAGCAGTTAGCATTCTCTATTAGAAAATATTTAAATATTTTATTCACTGCACAAAATAAAAGTTTAGGGAAATCAGTTGATTCCATATTTATGATGTGACTGGAATATTATCTTTGTTTCTTTATAGTGAATGTCTGTTCACATATGCTTAGATGCTGATTATTGAATTTCTAACTGCGTACCTTTCTTGTTTCTGTTACTTTCTGCAAAATATATAAGATTTTTTTGTCTACAAAAATAGCACTGGAAGCTGAGAGCTGAAAATCTCTGTTTTAGTCTTCCATCATACAGTAGATGGGCATAACGGCACAGGAACAGCATGGAACAACAACTATAGGAAATCCACTTTATTTTTTCCCGTACTTCAACTGAATTCTCAAGTCAGTCAGCTACCTCTAGTGCATCAAACTACCTGCTAAAGGCAGCCAAGAAATTTTTGACATGACATTTTTCCACTGGAAAATGCAGATTTCTTTATGCCAAAACAAGTAGTTGTGTCTGCTGCAAAGTTGCTTGCCTGTTAAGATTTACAAGACATTTTAGGAACTAAGGAGCTTTGTCTGAAGCAAGCATCCATATCAAGGAGAAAGGGGTCTGAGATTTAGGAGCTATAAGAGCTTTCAGGTTTCTTGTGCCTGTAGCTCATTAGACTGGCAAACAGAGACCTGGGCAGTCAGAGCAATTAATCATGTTTATTTAAGGAAAAATTTAAAATGAATTATAGCTTCATTTTTGGCAAAAANTGTAAAAAAAAAAAAAAAAAAAAAAATTAAAAAGGTTTGAATGCCTCCTAATGTTCAAGATATTTCAAAATAACAAATTTTCATTTTAGTGCCTGAAGATGTTTAGTTATATCTATAGATAGGCAAAGAATTTCCCAAAAGTGAAAATTCCAGTTTTCATGCAGCCCTAGTGTCCTTCTTTCAGACCACAATTTCTCACTCAAATTAACTACTTCACAATACTGACATAGTGGAAAACTGCAAGAAGCAAACAACTGCTGGCTCTACTAACAGTTTGTTAGGTGCAATAGAAATCCTATTTGGACAACAGTAGAATGAGGAACTTTATTATTTTCACAATGCGCATGACTTAGGAATGAAAGTTAATTGGTTTTGATTACAGCCAGTATCTATTTACATGCTGAACAGGGAGTAGTTAGTGGAGACATATTTAAGAATTCACATACAGTTTTTCTTTCCAAACTATGAGACTACGTAGGCATTTTAAGTTTTTTAAGAGTTATCTCATGAAAACAGTTAATGGAATGAAATAGAATCATAGAATCATAGAATCGTTGAGGTTGGAAGGGACCTTTAAGATCATCAAGTCCAACCATTAACCTACCCTGACAAAAGCCACTTCTAAATATGTCCTGCCACATAAAATATAACCCCAGTGGTCGACTATTCCTATTGCAGAATTTAAAATACAATATGGAAATTACAGACCCAAGGTATTAAAAACCCAAGCATTACACTTATTCATTGATCTACTGTTACATTATGGTAAATTACTTCAGTAATTCCTCAAGTTAAGGACTACAAAATACAGCTACTGTTGGTATTGCACTGACAGTGCAATAGTTACCTTTAGTTACCCTATGCCAGACTAGACACAGGAAAAAGTGAATTTCTTTGTGGTGTTGTATTCCCTCTTGCAACAAACACTCCATATTTCTTTCTGATTTCTGTCTTGAGTGTTGGCAAATACCATCCTAAGTAATTGTTGTATCCTCAGGTAGACAGTTTGAAACTGGCTCCCCAGAATTGGTGTAGGTAGGGATCTAAACAGATATCACACTTTGAAGAAGTTAAAAAAGGTGTCCGTCTTCAGAAACAGCATCACATTAACTGTTAACTTTCACTAATATCACTGATCACAAATAAGAATATTCTTTTAAAATTACTCCCATGCTAGATCTTACTTGCTTGAGTTTTCAAACTAAAATTTATTTATCAATACTCCAAGCTATCATTGAATCAAAATGTACTCATACTTTGAAGACTTACTTTGAAGGCGTTCTGTAAGTTTGTGTAACACATCAGTGTGTAAGTTTCTCTTCAAGCACATCTATCTACAATTTACATATTTGTGTCATGAACAGCAGATCATTTTTAGCTATGCAGACAGTACGGAACTGAAAAAAAAAAAATAAATCTGGTTCAGCTAAGTAATGCAGTAAGTTATGAAGAATTTTCAGGTAGAACAATGCAAACTAATACACAGCTTTCATCCAGGATGAAAAGCTGCACAAAGCAGATACCAATGTAAGAGGTCTTAATATTCTACAGGAATGCTGAAGAGAACCTATAAAACCAAAGTGTTTCACCTGCAAATATATAATTACATGTCTCTCATGTTCTTTAAAAAGAAAAAGAAACTTTGCAGAAGCAATACTGGCCAAGGCACAAAGGGATTTTTTAGGGATTAATGATAGTATGGGTCCACTTGTTCCTTGGTACCTCAGTCCTCATCAGTTCACCAGGCAATGGTATCATCATATCTCACATTTCTCCCAAAGGTTACTGTGTGTTTTCTTCCCTCTATTCCACAGTGAAGGTAATGAAGTGAAAACAATTCTGATTGGATTTTCTAATAGTGTCCTTCTGAGTGATGCTGTAACACATCATACAAAAGAAATCTAAAAGGAAAATTAACAATGCCAGATTCTGATTATGATAACAGTGGTCTCTTAAAGATTCTCACCACATGGTTGCATGCAAGAGCCTCTCTACTGGTTAATCATAGCATTTATTTCAAATATGGATACTTGATAGATATGTCAATATTTGGTCTTTTATCGTGCTCTTCTCCTTGACCTTCTCCAGTATGAAATTGTTGCCTGTGTTGCACTGTCAGCTGCAAGATGAACAAAGTTATGAATGAAGTATGATGCCACTGGAGCAATTTTTATGACTATTCTTTTGAAAAATGAAAGATGATCAATGCCTCACATCTTGATCAGTATCCCAGTATAAGACCACGCTGTGGTTGCAGAGTGTATATACCTTCTCTAAGTCAAATTCAACTCTATGTCACTCTGAATTTAAAATAACTATTAAATTCGGTAGAATTTCTCCATATAAATATCTGGTATAACTACAAGCAAAAATGAACTCTATTTGATATATTTATCCTATATAGATCTACCTGCCTTGTCCTCCTGTTTATTGCTTAATAGTTAACAGAAAGAAATACATTTTCAAGATATTTCAGTGTGTCAGACTTTTTAGGATATCTCCACAAGACAAATACATCTATTGACAAAAGTGCTTTCCATTTCAAAGGTACTACAGCCTCTCACTTTTTTGTGTTATAGAGAGTATCTAATGTCTTCCAGTGGGAAACAATATTCATTCCACTTTAAATGAAAAGCGCCTTTGGTATTTGAATGTATTTATGAAACTGTGAATATAGATCTGTGCTTATCATTTCACAGTAATCCACTGAAGGATTATACTGAGGCACAAGATAAGTACAAGTGCCTGAAGTAATCTGGGCACATGAAATAAAAATAGCCAGAGGAAAATGAAAATACTAATAAGTAGCTCCTATTTTTTTCCCTCCCTTTCCATTTTGATTAACTGCACAGTTTGACTAACAAATCACCTTCTTTCAATTTTGGTTAGAAAGGTTTTGATCAAAAAATAAAACATAAAACTTGATACGTTCTTTTTTTTTTTAGTATTTTTTGAGCACTGAAAGATGGTAGCTATATTTATTTTTTCTTGGTAGCTCTACTTATTCTCATTTTCATACAAAAGCACTGAATAATTTGAAACCAAACCAGCTGGCTACAAGGAAAATATCCAAGCAGAATTTTGTATTCTTCTCTTTTATTTCCTCTTTGAAACCTTACAAATTAAGACTTTTGTCCCTTTCCTATTAGCAAGTTATTTGAAAACAGGCGTAGCTTCTTACTTATGAACTGATTTTAAGTTGTGCTCTCTCAAGAGTTCTACAAACACTCTAGATATGTGTGTGAATTTCTCAATGGATATTTGTTGTAGCAATTATAGAATAGAAGTATTGGTATAACTGATGATCTGTGTTGTACAGTACTGGATTACTGTGTTTCTTGGATTACAGGAGTAATAATTGTTTAAGACTTCCAAAGGAAGCAATTTCCAAGAGCGTGTGTTTAGATTCAAGCAACAGTTCAAAACGTTCACGTATTTATAGGACCACAGTCTTCTGCAAACATTCATTCAAATAAAAGCAGTCTTTATCTTGTTAAGAACTGGCTAAAATGGACTAACAACGTTACTGAAAAATACATTTTTACATGTGAAGTCAGTAGTCAATACAGCAACCGAAGGATAGCCACACTAGTTGTCTACCTCAAAGTAGTTCTATGGTATCTGCTTGATCATGAAAAGCCAACTCCTGTTCTTTCTTAGTAATTTCTAACACTAGAAAAGACAAATAAAGGAATAAAAGTACCTTTATATCAATGTTTGTACTTTTCCTTCCCTCCATTATGCAACCTCTGAGATGGCCATGCTTTTGATCTGTAATTTTTTTTGGCATCTTCCCTGTGGACATGGTCTAGAGACTGTTCCCTGTGAAAACAAGAAGCAGCCTCTGAAAGAAGTTGTTACTTGAAATTCAGAGATAACTGGAAGAAACTCAAGAAAATTCAGAGAAAGGAAACCTGAGTTTTGCTGAGGTTGTGCAAAAATGTTTTCAGGTATTAACAATGTTGATATTTGTAAAATTATGAGTTTGGATTATGAGTTTGGATCATTCCAGGAAATGCTTTAGTGATTTAAAATTTTGTCATACAGACTAGGAACAAGTGCATGTGTTCCTTATATCACAAAGATGAAAAAATAGAAGTCCTCATAATGGATCTGCACCAGAGAAAAAACAACCCAAAACCACAGATGCAGTCATGATTTTCAGGATCTGAGTTAAAAGGAAAAGAGCTAACCTGCCCAGTAGGTAGATATATTATGTTGGATTCCCCAGATGATTCAGGCAGCAGCCACCCGGGGCTCTGCCTACCTGTGCAACCTGTTGGCTGAGCAGTTTTAAGAGTGTACCAAGTGTGCACATCCAGGACAGGTCTGCAGTGTAGATTTTTCCAAATTCATCCTGCAGCTCCCATGGTCACAAAGCATAGATTCTAATACTGAAATGGTCCCACACAGCAGAAAAGCAGGGTTGCTGTTCTCCCTTCGCACCAAGGTAAGTAATACATTGTAGAAAATAAAATGGTCTGCAACAGCCATAAAAAAAATTGGATCACAGAGATGCATTCAAGTCATAAGACATCTTTAACGTTCATTTGCTGTACTCAAACAGTATTTAAAAGTGCTCCTGCAACTACTCAATCAACAGGTACATTATTTCTTGCTGTTGTCTAGCTGGGCAGTGACTGTTCTGCATGAACCAATGAAACAAGGTGGCTCTATGGCGATGCAAGGTGATCAGCGTGACCGTATGTTCAGCCAAACTTCCCACATTCCCATAGCACTCAGGCAGGCTTCCTCATCCTTCCAAAGCACATGTTTTGCAAAGACTTTATTTTCATAAGTTCAGAAACAAATCTCAACTTTAAAACATACTACTAAAATAAAAGATTAGCAAAGAGCAACAAATTAGAAATTGTTCCTTCAATAGAGTTATTGAAAGAAGTATGAAAGAAAAAGTATTGAAAGAAGTATTTGCTAACATACAATAAACATTTCAATAGCTGTAAATACTTGCTACATATTATCAAAGAATAAAATATGATTTTTAATTTGGGAAGAAGTATTACATATTGAGTAAAGAAACACTCACTGGTAAATTGGGAAGCAGTTTAGAAAGAAGATAAAATGTTGCTAAGAAAAATAGGTAGCCTAGGAGAATAACTACAAACTTTATGAAGCAAAAGCTATACTTTTTTTTTTTTTATTTAATAACTATGATTAAGGGTAATTCAGGTGCTTTTGAAAGCTGTTGACTAGAAGAATCATAATAAACACTTGAATTATTACAAATGAAGCACAGAAAATATTTAAATAACTTATTAATACTTTCACTGAATATGTTGAATCTAGTATTAATTCCGCCCAGCTTTTTTTACTTTTCAGACAAAACAATTAATTATGGTATTCTTTTTTAATAAAGATATAAAATTGACATTGAAAGGTTTAAGAAGACTCATCAATTTCACAAGAACAAGAAATTTTAAACTGGGAGTGCTGACAAAAAATATTTACTAAAATTGTTATTAGGAATGAAAGAAATACAGTAATTTACTTTGTTAACAGAAGAATCGTACAGTTCAAAATACTCATTTTTTACAATAATTCAAACGGCAAAGTAATTAAAAACAAAACCACAATGAAAACATGAAACTGAACTCATCAGAATTTGATATCCAGGATGTTGAAACCATTCATTCAAGATGAAGATCTCCTTCTACAACACTGCAGTGTCATGGCTGTGGTGCCTGAGAGGAGCAGCCACCAAAAACATGAAGCAATGACACCTAGACTAGGTCCCACACTAGTCAGGCAAGGCAATATAAAAGTTTTAAAACCTTCCTTATTTACTATTCCAAACAACCTGTGCAATACTACATACTGGTAAACCCATGTGAAGATAAGCAGTTCGTAGAATCTTAGAATCGTAGAATATCTCAAGTTGAAAGGGATCCATAAGGATCATCAAGTCCAACTCTCTGCTCCTCACAGGGCTACCTAAGACTAAACCATATGACTAAGAGTGGCATCCAGATCCTCTTTGAACTCTGACAGGCTTGATTTCATGACCACTTTCCTGGGGAGACTGTTCCACTGACCCATCACCAACTCAGTGAACAGTCTTTTCCTAATGTGCAATCTGAACTTCCCCTGATGCAGCTTCATTCCATTTTCTCGTGTCCTGTCACTGGTCACCAAAGACAGGAGATGAGCACCTCCCGCTCCACTGTCCTCTTTGAGGAAGTTGTAGACTGGGATGAGGTCACCCCTCAGCCTCCTCTTCTCCAAACTGAACAAACTAAGTGACATCAGTCGCACCTCATAAGTCTTGCCCTCAAAACTTTTCACCATCTTGGTCGCCTTTCTCTGGACTCAGTCTAATAGTTTGGTGTCCTTCTTGTACTGACGCACCCAAAACTGCACATAGTACTCGAGGTGGGGCCGCACCAGTGCAGTGTAGAGTGGGACGATCACCTCCCTCAACTGGCTAGCTATGCTGGGCTTGATGCACCCCAGGCCACCTTTGGCCCGTTTGGCTGCCAGGGCACACGGTTGACTCATATTCAACATGCCATCAACCCAGACGCCCAGATCTGTTTCCATGGAGTTGTTCTCCAGCATCTCATCCCCCAATTTGTACATATAACCAGAATTACCTTGTCCCAGATGGAGAATCCAGCACTTGCTCTTGTTAAATTTCTAAGTTGATACCTTCTTGCCATGCAGCAAGTATCAGTGACCATTTCCAATCTCTGCCTGAATTTTAGTACGTGTACAAAATCAGAAAAAGAAAAAAAAAATAGTAAAAGAGCTATGGAACCTAAAAAATGTCTAATGTTTAGAAACAGTAGAAAGAAAAGGTGTACTAAATCTGGAATTTACTGTCAAACATTAAGAACTGCAGGGAATGTTCTGCTCTTGAATGTGAAAGGCAGAGTTGATCATTGCAGTTTTCATTTTCTGTATGTACAAGACTTCCTTTAATATCTTACATAATTGTATATCCTTTGTATTTTAAAATAAAGCCTTTAAAAAGGATTTCTAAGCAGCAGGGGGGAAAAGTGTATTGCAGAAAATAGGCTGCAGGACAGCAGCATTAATTTATAGAAAACACTGAATAGTTTGAAAAAAGAACTGCTTTTCATGAAAAAAATAAGAAAGAGATTCAGTACAAAAATGGCAGGGAGAAAGAGAAACAGATAAGCAGATATCTCATATCCAATAGATTCTGCATAAAAGCAACCCTACCGCAAATTGTTGTAAGTCAAATTTAGAGATCTGCACCGAGAGCTTACCTATGTGAGAAAGCTACACCAAATTTGGTTGCAAATCTACCACATATCTTTTCTCCACAATAAGTAGATTAAAGCCAGTTCAGATACACAGACAGCTGTTAAAACCATAAGCACACCACTGTTAAATGCAGGCCATCTTTCACCCTTCAGTTTGTACTGATGAGCAAAAGACGCCTCTTCCTATAACATGTCTTTCTGAACTACCCCTTAGACAGGACTCTGTGATGTTTAATCTGCCAGTCTAACCTCCAATTTGACTACAAGTTTTGCTTTGTTTTCCTCTTATATTTTTTTCTTTCTTTGCTACTCCCCACCTTCTTTGCATTTGAGCATTTGAGTTCCTTCAACAATTCCGTGTTTTGAAATGACCAATGCATTTTCTTGTCTTTAATCCCCTGTGTGACCACCAACCTCCTGATGGGTCTGGTTTTGCTGTTCAGGAATGAGCTTATTAACAGGGGGAAACTGGTTTTCTTATAAACTGATGAAAAAGTTTTTTACTTTTTTTTTTTTTCTTTCAGAACATCCCTTTTATTGTTACAGTACCATGGCAGGAAGACCAAAATTATTAATTCAGATTACCTTGGGAATGAATCTACTTTACATTAAATTCCAAGTTTTGGAATCTGTTAACTGAAGTTAAACTTCCATTAATCAGAAGTGTTGATCAATTCAATTCTACCAGAAATGCAGATGTTGCAAAATCCCATCTTTTTGGTGAACATTTCTTTTCAGATACTGTTTATTTAACATTGGTTATACCCACAAAATATGAATACACGGGAAGACTTTTTGTTTGTCATCTCTTCTTCAGAATGAGATTAGCAGTGACAGTTAATTGCAATATTGCAATATTAACATTGTTGCCTTTTTATCAAAATCATAGATCAAAAAGACTGAGTAAAAAAAAAAAAGTCTAGGCTAAAATTAGTTTAAAAATTAGCGGTTTCTGAAAAATACAATACAACATATGACAATTATAATTATCTTTTTATTAGAAAAAGACCATGAGAGGGGAGATGGGGACACTTCCTACCAGTAGATCATCTGTGGTATCCTTTTTCCCTTTTTTTTTTTAAACAGTCTCCCTTGTCATCTAGTTGCCTCACCTATGAGGTCCTCCAGACATTACTAGTGAAAGGTATCAGCAGCTACATTTCCAATGAATTGACTTGCCTTTGCTGTAGTTCTAAATGGTACAGCACTGTTGGACACACACTGAGCTTTCTTATGAGTGCAATTCATGCTGTGGTGCACTTGGCTTCAGGAAAGGTTGAAAGAGGTGCTTTTGCACTGCTAAGTCAGACAAACCCATCAAACCCATAGATTTCATCAGACTACAAGGTTTTCACATTGCACTTTGT
This sequence comes from Rynchops niger, assembly GCA_013400035.1. Classification (NCBI taxonomy): domain Eukaryota; kingdom Metazoa; phylum Chordata; class Aves; order Charadriiformes; family Laridae; genus Rynchops; species Rynchops niger. The sequence continues at coordinate 17,741 of VXBH01002137.1, forward strand.
TTCCAGAGAAAACCCTATTACCTTGCCTTATGAGGCTGGGGAATTAGTAGTACCTAGGCTTTTGGTCCTGCCTCTCCTTCTCAGATACAGATGTTTAGCTGTTAGTGAACCACGTAAATCCTCAGCCTCTGTGCTTCCTGGGGACCTGCAGTCTTCACCCTCTCTCATGACTAGAATAGAAGGCAGAAGAGCAAGAGCCTTCGACTTTGGGGATGGAGTAGAGGCTGCCCTCCACATGGGGACGGAGTAGAAAGAAGAAGATAGGATGGGTCACCACAGGGGATTAGCTTGGGACAAACTTGGGTGAGGTGACATTTGAAGTCTAGTAACACAAATCACACAATCTCTTAGCAATTGCACTCTCACTCAGTTTTCTGTATCCGAGAATCCTTCTTTATCGATTTAAGCAACAATATAATATGTGAACAGTATTTAATTATTTATCTTTTTTGTTCCCAAACACTGGCAGGTAGCTTAGCAAAAGCTAAAACTTCAGATCCTGGAAGTGCTGAAGTACTGAGTGAGTATTTTTGTAAGTTTATGAAAACAGAGCAGTGTGAACTGAAATTTTTCTTGTTTGCCCTGTACTACGATACTAACAATAAAAAAGAAAACAAACTCCTAATTATATTATATTACTTGTGCTGGTGAATTTTTTATTTGCCTCAGGTGGCTGGGCAAGTAGAATTTTACAGACCTTTGCGAGATTTATTCTTTCAGTACTCTAATTGCAACTGGGCATATAAACACAATTGCTACAAAACCCTGCAAGAAAGCTTTTCTGTGTGAGATTTCCAACTGAATTTTTCATATGAGACATTTTATTTGACTGGATAAGATCTTTGGTGTTCATCTGAACCCTAAACTTATTGATGATCTCATCGTTTTTTTTCGGACAACATCAGTAACATATTCCATAAAGTGCTAGGTATTTATTACTAAGTTTTGGGTTTCTTTACTCTTCCTTTCCCCCCCATCATCTTTATAAAACAAAGAAACAAAAAAACCCCTCAAATTAAAACGTTACACTGGGCCAAATAGTTATGTCAAAGTTTGTGTAACACTTCACTAGTTTTACAAAGTGATTTAGAAAAGCCTTTCTGGGCCTTGTTATTTGGACAAGAGGAGAGGTCCCCTGAGCTTATCATCAAACATTGGCAGATAGAAGGACCTTATACGTATTCTAGTAAGTGGCATTTAAGCATCTCTAAAGGAATATTCTTCTTCTGATGAGGTGAGTCAGAAGAAGTTTTTCTCCATTTCTTTATTATCTGCAAAAATTTAATTTTCTTCATCCACCTAAAAAACATTTTAATTAAGTGCAAGCTGTAATCTCCTTTTGAGCTACCAAACTCACCATAGACTATCTGTTCAAGGTAGTTAATACAAATTTTTTTTTACTGTCCTTCCAAACTCTGTATTTTTTACCTATTTGGGTGTTTATCCAGACTTTTATTTACCTTCATACACATCCCTACATCTCTCTTCTCTTCCATTTGTATTCCAACCAGCTACTGCAGGATGGTGAGAACAAGTTTATCAGAGAGTTAAGGGAATTTTAGTTTCTCCCTGACCTTTGTTAGCTGGGTACAATGTGGCATGCAGAATCCTTGTCATGTAAGGCAGTAGGAACACTACTGCTGTGGATTTCCTTGTTTCTTCCCACATCCACATCACAGCTGATTTGGTAATGTATGCCACTTCTCAGTGTCAGAAGAAGCCTCCAGTGAGCAGAATTCCAGGAGTCAGTCATTTTGGCTGATAAATATAACTGTGTTCAAATTCTCACAAAATTTTAGGTGAGGTTCAAGTTAGAAGACAGCTCAGCCCTTAGTAGTCCTGATAGTTTTAAATGAGTGCATGATTTAATTAACTATAAAAATGGTAAAGAGGTTATTATCATTATTTATTTCTCAAAATTTTCAAAAACAAAAGTGTCCAGAGCCAGGTCTATATAATGAGTTAGACACAATATAGAACAGAAGAGCTACTCAATGTGTTTCTCTACTTGGTTATGTACATAAAGAATTTCTAGGTACCTTCAGCGTTGTTTCCTCATCTTGCCCCAGATCACCTTATTGTAGGCAGATATGTACCTAAAACCTCCCTAAACACTGCTAGACTCAGAAACCTGTAAGAGCAGCAACTGTGTCCTTTAAGGGACCCGTGTAAGAGGTGTGCCCAGAGCACAGCTAAGATAAATTAGATTATGAAGTTGTAAGTACTGTATAAAAACATACAGTTAGACACCATCTACAAAATTGCGTTATAGTATCATATTCACCCATGAAGTGAGAAACACAAGCTGAGTTGTCTTCTCAAGTTTAGAGATTCAAATCTACACCTTTACAATCGGAATGCTCTTAAACGAATTGAAACTATTTATATGTAGTGGGAAAGGGAGGTAGACAGTGCTGCTTGTTGCCAACCCTTCTTCTGAAGTTGTGAAAAGTTCATAAGGTCAAAGCACATGAAGTCATTCTTTTAATTGAAGAATCCTGCTTCTGTCATCTAACTTTTTTTTACTTAAAAATGCTGCACTCCTCTTCCAAGACTGTTTCTGTGTTGAATAATAAACACTCACACATTAAAAGATAACTGCTGGGCACTGACAGAGCATTGAGACAGACACACCTGCTCTACCTGACCCAATTTTTCAGATAAAGTCCTTCAGGAATCACAGGGTCTCTTAAAAGAAAACCCCATTCAACAACACACAAAAAAAAAAAAAAAAAAAAAAAAAAAAAAAAAAAAAAAAAAAAAAAAAAAAGATTTGTCTCCTAAATGGACAGACATTCCCTTGAGTCTAGGTACTACAGGTCTGGAGGCGACCTAAAGACCAAAGAGACCACTATATTTAGCATTTCTTACCAGTTAGCGCTGAAATTTTTAAAAGTGCTTTTGTAGAATAGGGTTCAGACTGAAAGCCATAATTACTCAACTTCTACACTTTGGTCCTCTGTCAATTTTCAACATATAAATAAAAAGATCTGCAAATACCAATCTCACTAACTTGCCTAGTACTCTGAGACAAACAGCTTTCTCTATACCATTATTAGGAAAAGTTTTGAAAATTATACTAGGAGCTCAGTGACACTGGTCAAACATCATTATCTGCAAATGATGTTCTTGAAGCTTATCCTAGCCTGTTACTTATCAGCACATAGATGTAATATCCAAGCATACAGCTTTGTGTCTGATGTCTTGGTGGTTTGGGGCTGGTTCTTGTAAGGAACATGTACACAAATATATAAAATAGTCAATAGACCAAAACCTAAGGGAATTTTAGGTATAGTGTCTAAGTTAAACCTAATTTTTATGTTTTAATTTCAGCAATTGGGTGACCTAAAGAAAGGCTTCTGCCCATCTATTGTACAAAATGGATGTTTTGAGATTAGGAGCAAAAATTTGGGTTTGCATCTATTTTTAAGTTCTGTTAGTGGAAAGTGTTTTAGGAAATAAAATGAGCTCTTCAAAAGCTCAGTAACAGTATAACTCAGTTATACTAATAATCTGCAGCTGAGATGACAAAATTCTACTTCATTGCTATTGGAGCTCTTGGAAATAATAGGATAAACTGTTACTCACAGTTTATTACAGTTGACTTTCAAGAAAATTTCATATCATATCTTATTTTCTTTTCCTAAGTGACTGCTATGGATTCCTAAGTGAATCAAAATGAATGATGCAAGAGACTAACTCCAGTGGAATAAAATTTTGATAACAGAGCTAGTCAAGGTTAATATCTGTCATAATCATTCTCTGTTACCAAACTGACTGTGAAGTGACAAGAGTGTTCACTTAAAAATTGTTGGGTTTAGTTATTCCTTGAATAGTTTCAATAAATAGTTTTCCATGATGTGTTGTCTGTGAATGACTAGCTATGTTTTGCACGTAGCCATGAAAAGTCTACAACAGTAGTTCTGCTCTTTGAGCGGTGGTTGAAGCATTTTAAACAGGAGAATAAGAGACAGTGAGTGATGTATTTCATCAGTATTAGTTTAAAAAAAATAATTATTTCAACCGTAAGCTATTGCATCTTCACAATTTGTATACTTTTTTGCTAATATCTGTCACTTCTCTGTGTACTCTTAGATAAGTGTAGGGGAAACCCCCACACCAAAGTTGGAGGAATTCAGTATATATTAGCATTAATATTGTCAACATTTTTTACTACTTCTTAAGTCTTTCGAAGAAAAATAATAAGGTTCTTAACAGTAAAGAAAAAATGTCATAGAATGACAAATCTTGTGAAATCAAGAGACTCTCCATAAGTTTATTCAAGTGATGATCAAACAGGGGCTCAGAAGGCTGTATAAGGCATCAACTTTCCAAGACAGGCTTTAAAACCTAACCTGTAATGCACTTTGTCCATTAAAAGTCAGACTTCATGCCACTAGTTTGGTCCTTCGCCCAGCAAACATATTGATTGTACTGAAGTAAGGATAAAGACTGAAACACCCAATCTCACTTTTGCTTTCTAAAGACTTTAGCTTTGATCAGAAGATAATGTAAATACAAGGGGGCCTTTTATTATTTTTGAAGGATTTTTGAGAAACCCTATATGTACCTACACTGGAAATTATCCTCACAGAAGAAAAATTTCAATCTAAATATCAGATTTTTTAGGAGTGATTTCATAGAGTAATAATTTGCAATTTTTTTATGAAGAGGCAGAGAAACTGCATAGAAGTATTTCAAAGAAAAATTTAATAGTAGCTGACTTTGCTGTAAAAATAGACATAGAGTTTTATGACCAGAAAGTATGAAGAAGAAGAGTATTAGGGGGTTAACTGTGATGTTTATTTATCTTGTGAACTGTTTGTATCTTTAAAAGGTTTGCAATGATAAATACAGGAAAGTATACTATTGATCTGAGGATCATATTGCAATGTTTGAGAATACATAAGATTCTAAATTAGTTTAAAAGAAAGGAAAATCATCCATTATTCAAACAAAGAAATTTCTGCCCCATCTGAATACAGAGGCGCACTGTTAATATCAGTACAACAACTCTGGATAAGGAACAAGGCAGAAATATAGTCTGATTTTTTCTGTTGCAATATGCAATTTCTGTTACAGAGATTTGAAACAACAGGTTAAGTCTAGTAAAATAGAACCCCTTTAGGAATCTTCCTGTTTTGAATTATTTTTAACTGTATATTACATATATAAAGTGATATTAAGTTAGAATGGTAATTTTTTTTATTTATTATAAAGACTTCTATTAATTTAATCAATGTGACTTTTTAAACTTAAAATAGGCTAAGTCAAATAAATATGCACAAACAAATCACTTTTTTTTTTTTTAAGAAATGTGATAGTCTAAACCAAATCAATTTAATTTTGCTACTTTTTCCTTACAGACATGGGAAAAGCTATTTTTTTACATTAGTTATCAAGTCAGACTATGCATTTTTAATACCGTTGGTGCTTGGTGAACACAGGGTGAGGTCGGCTGGTTCACACTATGTAATACAAAAATAATTCTTAAATAAATAATTAAAAAAATATTGCCTGAAGTTAGTTCTCAGCACAAGATCATTTACCTTCAGTTTGTCCAGAGGAATCCCAAAGCTCCTATCTGCAACACCTCTCCGTATTTAACAACAGTAGTAATACGGTTGGTATTGCTTGTGATCGATAGCTGAACAGA
>VXBH01002137.1:23404-62262 GCA_013400035.1 Rynchops niger
AATACTAGATAGAACCACCTATTACCTAAAATTTTTATTAGAAACTAATTTCGTGTATTTCATTTTCATGGGAATACTGTACTATATTTTTTTTTTAAATATTAAAAAAATATGTATTAAAAATGTGTATTAAAAATCTACAATCTACAATCTTCACAAACTTCACTTAACATCAACAAAAGAATTCCCCACACCAAAATCAAAATAACATCATCACAGCAACGACAAAGGTAGACAATTTATGCACATTCCATCCGTCTTCCCATCTCCACAATTACAACAACACAAATTCCCCACTATGTTCAGTCCATGTTTTGTCTCTTACTTCTCCCAATTCCCATCCTTATCTCAAATTCCTTGAAAGCTCCACATTGAGTGCCAAAAATGATTGTGGTGTGTTGATGTTAGCTGGCTGTCAGGTGCTTACCAAGCCATTCTCTCACTCTTCCTCCTCAGCAGGACAGGGGGAGAAAATATGATGAAAAACTCGTGCATTGAGATAAAGGCAGTTTAATAAAATAAAGCAAAGTCTGTGCACAGAAGCAAAGGAAAACAAAAAGATTTATTCCCTACTTCCCAAAGCAGGTGATATCCAGCCTCTTTCTGGGAAGTAGGGCTTCAGTATGCAGAACAGTTGCTTCAGAAGATAAACACCTTAATGACAGATGTCCCCCCTTCTCCTTCTTTTTCTTACCTTTTTTTTTGGTGAGCACATCATACAGTATAAAATATCCCTTTGATCAGTTGAGGTCAGCTGTCTCCTGGCTACATCCCCTCCAAAGCTTTTGCCCAACCCCAGCCTTTTTACGGGCGTGGGGTTTGGAGAGACATCCTTGATGTTTGTGAGCACTGCTCAGAAGTAGCCAAAACATTGGGGTGTTATCAACACCATTCGAGTGACAAATACCAAGCACAGTAGTACGAGGTCTGCTATGGGGAATATTAAGTCCATCCCAACCAGATCCAATACAAGGCAAACTTGTGAGAAAGAAAGTAATTCCAAGACCTGCATTAGATATATACTCCTAATTTACTGAAAACCATATTAGGGTTACCATTGCAGTAACTACTATACTATTAGTAATATCTGGAAGTCAAATCAGACTGTTATCTGTGTTCTGAATACAAGAGGAAAAAAATATTGCATTAAATGAACTCAAACAATAAGGTTTGTTGACTGTATAAAATTATTCCCTAGCTTTCTAACTAATGGCTAAATTTGTGCAGAAATCAAGAACATGGATGTTTTAGAGGTCATGCTAACAGGTGCACCATAAGTGCAATTCTTATCTGTGAAGGATTAACCAGCTTTCTTGGAGCATTAACTTCTGAGCTCTGGTTCATTCTTTCATCCCTTTTGTAAGGGTCAGAATGCAAATTAGTGGACTGAGGTATCAAAAATAAAACTGCTACAGAGACAGTTTGTTCCAGATGTCAAGGGGAGTCTAAGGTGCTATGAGTAAGAACCTTCAACATCCATACGCTTTTCATTTTGATCTCTTATACCCTCTATTCATATTCTATCAGATTAATGCATCACATGAAAAGATGTGCTTTTGAACCTCATGCTTCTGAATCTCCTCTTTTTTATGAGACCTGACGATCACTAAGTCACAATCATGGTAGGGTCCTCCAAAGTTTATCTATTCCCTGCTCAAAGACAGGATTAGCTACAGAAGTGTTGCTAACAAACATTTGCCTGTACTTTGTTACCAATGGTCCAGTGATAAGGTTTGGGAAATATATAACGCTTTTTCTTTTACTTGCCTTTTCTCATGCCTGCTGCATGGTGCATACCTCCTCTCTTGGGTATTTTCCCATCATGACTGATTATTTTTTTATTCTGAGACAGCAGGAATCGCATGGCTGATACATAACGATACATCTGTGGATCAAACCAACTTGTCTATATTTAATTTCTTCCTATCAGGAACTGCAGCAAGCAGTCCCACTACACTGCAGACCAAGGTCTGCCACTGTACTTGTGCAATGTGTTTCACTTCTCCTTTCTGCATGACCTGGGACTTCTTTTTACCTTTCAGAACATGCTGCCTTCATCGCAGACCAGGAGTGACTTCCCAAGCAATCTGTTCTTCAGCTTAACCGTTCCCTTCCTCTTTGCAGAAGACTTTCATGCATTTGAAGGCTGTAATCATGTTGCCTCTTGATTTTTGCTCTCCCTCGATAAAACTAGAGTCCATTCAATCTTCCCCTAAAGTTCATGTTTCCTTGATTCTGGATTATGCTTTTTGCTCTCCACCAGGCATCCTCCAATTAACCCATATATTTTCAGGTTAAGGGACTCAAAATTGAATTCAGACCTTCAGCTTGGTTTCCATTTTGTTTATCTGTTTGCGAAGTTTATAAATTTTAGGTCAAGCGACAACATTGGTTTTTAATAGCTGATACTTAAAACTGGGCATGGTAACTTGTGCTTTGACAAACATTTATGTATATGTTTATATAGAGAGAGTCACATTTTATCTAATGGAAAGAAGCTCTTTGGTTTTGCTATATCTTTTTTTACTTTGTCTTCAGTCTTACTCTAGCACAAACATCCAACCTATCTGTTCAGTGCATTCTCCCTAACATCACTATTAAATGGTTTTAAACAATCCATTTACAGCAGAAAGCTGGTGATCTGCCACTCTTTTACCCTAAGGAACAGTAGTTTGACAAGTGACCCTGAATTTCTTCCAGTAATGTATACAGCAAAGAAAGAACTGGCCCTAGCCCAGCTGTCAGGCTTTGATTCAGGAACGAAGACTTTCCAAGGCAGGAGTTATCTATCAAAAGGCAGTCCCATACTCAGGGAAATACATCTGATCTAAAGCTGATAGAGTGTGAAATCAAAGGTTGTGAATGGCTACTCAAGGGAAACCAAAGACATTTCTATGGGATTGCAGTACAAATGGTATTGGTAATGGGTTGTGGCAGGACAAAGGGCAGCCAAATTAAATACCAAGATCTAGAACATTAGCATTACCTGATCAAAGATGTGTAAGATGGCACACTGACATAATGAAAATTATCCCTAGAACTTTTCTCGATTAAGTCACTGATTATGATTTAACTTTGTCTTCATCTATCAGTTTATCTGGTAGAAAGAGTTCATCAAAAAAAATACCAGGAGGATGCTCTGACTATATAATTATTCTTGTTGAAGGCTCTTCTTTTCTAACATATCCATACTATGAAAGACTAACTTCTTTATAACAAATGTCATCATCCAGGAAGAAATTATTGGCAACTGTTCACTTACCTAAGGTTTTTGAAGACCTGGAATTTCAAATTTAATATGTCTGTTCAGTGATATCTTCAAAACATTGAATGTAATGGAAGACAATGACATATAGCATCTGTATGATTATTAATCAGTCTTTTTGAATGTTTAAAATGTGGATTTAAAGGTACATGTATTTATCTTTCTAGGTTAATGCTGAGTAAGATTCAAAGTGATTAAATATTGCTTTTCTTTGTTTTTATGGGATTTTTAAGAGTAACCAGATTGCTATTAAGAAAACTCTGTACCAGAAATAGTAATTTCAAAAGCAATTACTTTAGCTAAGCATATTAATAACTAAGCATATATGTACGCTATTAAAGGATTTGCTATGTGTGAAACAGAGTGAAGAAAAAGATTTCCAGTTATACTGTACTCTCTCTTATCATTCTAGTTAAACTGACATATTGTTACACTTAGGATAAATAGGTTAAAATACTTCTGTAGTGTCTTAGGTATAAAAGTAAGTACTTGTTTATACTATCATTCATTTAAATATTCAGTAAATGAGTTTCTGAAATGTTTGAGTTCCTGTTTGAAATTATTATATTGTATGTTCTAATTTAATGTACTATGAATTATTTCTGTCAAAATATCTAGAACAGTGCACAGGTTTATTTATTTTTCTTTAATATATCAAATCTAATTAAATAATGTCATATGACAACTAGAATTTTACGGTTCCATATAGCAATAAGGACATTGTTTTAATAAGCTCATTTCAATGGGACAGGAAAAGTGCAGTGTTTTATCAAAACAGTTTCAATATTCCTATACTGACTGTGAAGAACCTGAGAAGGTAGAAGTACAGAATTAATACGTAATGTTCTTGCTATGTAGTATCTTAGAGAAAGGTTAACATATTAGTGGATGGCTGGAATTTTACAGCATATATTTCACACAGTGCAGCATTGTTAATAGGCAAAAGCACTGCCATAAATTACCTCTGTAATGGTGGAATAGAAGCTCTTACAACAATGTCAATGTAAGACCCCTTATTGTCTTTTTTTTTTTTCCCCCACACACTATCCTTTCAGATCAATATTACAAAATTAAAACAAAATTGGGAAACTGATATAGCATGATTTGATTATTCATTAAGTTATGTTCCAGTATTCCAAGACGAATACACCACAAATAAAAAATGTACGAAGGGAAAGATGAGATAGTGGCTGTCATGCTTCCTTTAACTAAAAAATTTGGGGAAAATAAATAAATTAATAATGATGTATCAAGTTAATAAAATTCCTTTTTCCATTGACTCCTGCAAAATAATACCATCTGCAAAATAATGTCATTTAAACACCTTCCAAATTAAAATGTTTAAGTGTTGAACTTAAAAGGAAATATAATTTTGGAATTCATGCACTCAATTTTTACAACTATCTCAGTTCTTAACTAGTGAAATAAAATATTTTGTGTCTGACCAAGCAAAATATTCTAGTCACCATCCAAATATCTTAGTTATTTGATTTATTATCCACTGTTTGTTGTTCTTACAACTCTCCTTTCACCAGTAAGAAAAAAAGAAATTTAGGAAGACTCTAAATTATTTTCTTAGTTCAAGAAACTGAAGAAACATTTAGCCATGAAGAACTTCTGATGATATCTCTAAACCTGAGTAGCACAGTGGCCACTGCACAACCTGCTAAACAGAACCTCATGAAGACCACCTTCTAGCCCTGAATGGCCTATTTGCCTGAAGCCATGTAGGAGATTAATTATTTTAAGTCTTTGCTGCTTCTTCTGCCTTTTGATTGACTTTTTATTCCTTTAGGATTTGTTTTGACCTGATCTTTTGGACATTCTGTAGAACAATTGGGCCCTAATATTTGATTCTCTGGGTGCCACCCTTTTACAAATAGTAGTAATAGGATCATTACTTAATACCTACTATGAATAGTAGTAGCAATTGTGAATATGAGGTATTCCTGCCATAATCTTTCTTCTTCTAGTCTCCCTTCTTTGTAATAAGTATTTAAAGGATGGTTTCTGTAACAACTGTACAGGGCTTTGTAAGGGTGACATGGAGATAAATCTTCCGGAAAGAACAATTTCCTTGGTACTACTGCATGAAGAGCAGTTTCTTTCCTGAATGCTCAAACACTTGTTTTGTTGCTCTTCCAATTTTCAACTATGCCCAGAGGTTTAATGGAAAAGATTATGTTTTTTCTACAAATCAGTCAGGATAATAATGGCATGTTTCCTATAGAATGCTTGAATAGTTTACCTACTTCTTGTGTGTTGATTCCAAATTTTTCTCACTCCGTTACAGAACTTTTGGTATTATTGGCATGTTCCAGTATAACAGTAAATGGTAATAATTCCTTGTACACTGTTTAGTATCTGAAATGCAACAGCTTCTGCTTATTCTTTGGTGGATACTTCCCATTGCCGCATTCTTTAGGTCATTAATGACAAAACCAGGTAAAAGCTAAGTCTTCACCCCTCACACACTCCCCACATGAACATTTCACAAATATTTGCCTGGTCATGTCAAGGTATCACTATTGTGTTAAAGTATGTGTCATCGGAAGCTACTCCTTACTGAACAAAGCTGGTGAGATTTCTAGACACAGTGAACTATCACTATGCAGTGGTTCTGCTAGCAGCATATTTTGAAGATAAAACCGAGACAAAAAAGAAAAATGCAGAAAATTCAATTTCTAGAAATGTCATAAACTGCGTAACAGTGAAAAATATCCCTAGGAAAAAAGCTAAAGAGAGTTCCAGAGTTGCTTGGGAACACAGATTCTAGGAGTGATTCCACAATGCTACAGCTGAATTATATTTCAAAACCTGAAGATTTTATTTGATTTAATATAATAAAAAAGCTAATTTTTAATCATGTTATTATGGTACTTTCTGTCATAAAGATGCTGAACGTTTTTTCAAAATAAAAACTACCGTGTGATGTTAATGAAGACAGGAGATCAATAGTTATTGTGAAATGGAGAGAGTGATAAACCTGAACAAAGACATAATTGTAATGATGCAACATGTGCCAAGGTTATTGAATGCTTTCCAAGATTCTAGTTATCCCTTTTAAGATGTGTACTGATCCTGGAAAAATCCTGAATCACTACAATTGCTTTTCAATAAATACCACCTTTGTTTAAAGTCAGTACTGTGCAAGTTTATTCACCGATCAATTTGAAAACAAAATGCAAAGTTTATTCAATTCATTTGTTTTAATTATTTGAGACACTGAATTTTATTATACTTAAATTGGATGATTGAAGTATCCATTTTCCTGCCAGAACAGGAGTATTTTGGGGTAAAGCGAGATTTGTTTTATTTTGGGGGAGGAAAAAATGCTTTTATAAATGTTAGTCACAGATAATTTTTCTGATTAAACATACATAATTTCCATAATGTTAGAAAATGTCTTGTGAGACTAATACCCTGCTAACATAAAACAGCTTTTTTGACAATACATGATGACACAGAATGATTGCAAATGTGAATTTTTAAGATAATTTCAGAAAAGAAATAATGTTCTGAAAGATTTAAATTATGTCTATCTAGGTTTTAATATTGAAACTGATGAGTATAATAGCTGAAAAAACATTTTAGAAATCTTTTATTACAATAAGTGGGATTCAAAATGCAGACTCTAGATAAGGAAGTTTTAAATCTGGAAAGTGGAATTCATGTTTGATTTTATGCTACCAGGTCCTGTCCATCCATCTGTGTGTGTCCCCCCCCATTTTCTTTTTTTTTTTTTTTTTTGGTGTATTGCATTATCATTCTCAGACATATGGCTCTGGTCCTATACTACACTCAACTACTAGAAATTAGATTTCAGCCATCAAATCATTGATTTGCCTTGCCTTGAAATATGTTTCTGGGAATCACCACCGTCCAGACACAGTAGTTCTGGGAATTAAATTGCAAAGCAGCAGGTCAAATAGGTACATACGAATAGGGATAGAGTACATATCCAGAGCTAGGAATGTATCTCTCTTGCTCTCTAGAGAACATCTATTCTGAAGTTCCTAGCACAGTCAGGATGTGGAAGATCAGCTTGCAAATAAATGTAAGTGGCAAAAAGTCAAGCTTCTCATAAAGTATAAATAAGCCAATCTATAAACTAATTTAATGAAGATTGTACATCAGCAGCAGAAAATACAGCGCTTAGGACAAATGTATTTTAAATAAGGATGCCAGAGTCTCTGAGTCCGTGACCAGAGACAGGAAGGATACACACATTGCCTGTTTCTAATCACTAATATGTCTGACTCTTTGTATTGGGATATTTTTCTTTGGTTATTACAGAGTGAATCATATGTTCTCTCCAGACACATAAAATGAGAAATGCTTTGGGCTTTAACTGACAATGCTAAGGACACATCCACTTAGTATTTTGGATGAGGAAGAAAGACATTAGGATAAATTTTCTTGTGGCCAGGGTTACTTCTGCTCTTTTCTGTATTCATTTTGTGTCATCTGGGGTCAGTATTTTTTCCTTTTAAAATTTTTGAAGATGTATCTTATTTTATTCTCATGTGTAATTACCTCTAACATTAGTATTTTGCATAATATGCTTCATGTGTTCTTTCTTTGCATTATGTTCGGCTTTATGAAATCATAATTCTGGCTTGGTTGCTATGTGATCATGCTGTGTTATGCCTATATTCCGTCTCCTGCATTATTTCTACAGCCTTTTAACTGTAATATCCTGCCACAGTGCTTCTAAATCACTTTATCCTGAAATCAAATGACAAGAAAAAGTTACAGTAAAAAAACTCTCATTCTCCTGGAAGATTCTGTTTGGTGCTTTGCCTTATAATGTGTATCAGTTTATTAATATATCACACAGATTTGATAGTTTTGCTGTGTTTCTTATAAGCAAAGCAGTTGAAAAATCCTGCATGAATGTAATAGTCTGATTACAATTTTAGAGAAGCACAAGTTAAGAATCCAAGAAATAAGGTCCTCATAGGAAAAGTAATTAATTTACTGTACACTTCTATAATATTTGTGAATTAACAGATAAATAAATAAAAAAACTAAGCACTTTCACAGCATTTTGGATGTCAAATGATTATATGGCACTCTCATTAAGAAGTTCATCACAAATTCATTTCCCATGAAGGACTGGAAGTTTTAACATTGACGCTGGAATGACTATGAAAGTCTCACAACACACCTGTCAGGTAGCAAGTACTTATCTTGCAGGCTAGACTGTGGCATAAGAGATGTTACATGAGGTAATATTTGCACATGGAAACAAAGAAATGTTAGAACAATATTAAAAAGCAAGAAGAATTTGTATGATGGTTTATGTCTATATTACATATTTATATAAACACCTAAGTACATAATGAAACATAATATAGAATCTCTGTGTATATATGTGAATATGTATAGATATGTATATTTTTTCAGTGTTTTGCAAAAATATTACATAATTGAAGTTACCTTAAAATGAGACAATATGGGGTTTTCAGTTATTTTGAGTACATTATCTTTCTTCTGTATTTTTATTTCGGCAGGCTTTCAGCAGGATTTTCTTCTGTGTGTTTCAAATGCAAATTCAGATGCAAATTGTTTCAACAACATGCCAAGATTAGCAGCACCCCCACATAGATTGTGCAGAGAGAATGAGCAATTTTCCCAAATTCCTCTGTAAAACCAAAAGAAAAGCAAACTTTCACTTGGCTGAATTTGAATCCCAGCAGAGAATGCTCAAGTCATTTGCAGTAGCTGATCAAAAGATTTATCAAATTTCTGTTCTCTCTCTTGACTTCACTACCCTACAAACTCTGAACCTCTTGCGTAGTGATGTAGAGGGTATCATGAAGTTATTCAAACTTCCATTACAAGTCACACCAAGTTTGTTCTTGGCTCCCATGAATGATACCATCATTCAACTACCAAATTTTGACATCCTTAATACTAGATAAAACTGCAATGGATCTTTGATAATATGCAGTAGCAGAGGAACAAACATGCAGCACTTCTGCAGTCCTTTTGCTTTCATATTACCAGCTGGCATTACCTCTAAGCCACAGTTCCAGAGGTGTTGCTAGAGGCTCTGTTATTGCACTGCAGAGGTTCAGATCATTGAGAAGAGCCACGTACATGTCATTGCTTCTGACTAAGAATGTGAAGTTGTCAAATCAGGGACCTCTTACATCATGGTCTTGCCAATAACTTCATTTTTGATGTTTTCAGCATACCCACATGAATCAATGGATTAAGAATTGGAGGAAGGCTTATGAATGATTAAATGAAGGCAGAATGCCACAACACCAAAACTCTTTTGCATTTGTTTGGTCTAACCCCTGATTTCTTTTTCTCCAGGCTGTCTGATGCAGACAGCAAGGGGGAAAAAAAGCTCTTAGCCAGATAGAGTCTTATGGAACATTAGCTCTATTTGATGTAGTTTTTCATTACTCATGAAAAAAAAGAAAATCATGTATTCTTTTCTTTAAGATGTTATTTTGGTTTATTCTTCCTCATTCTCCCACAATTCAAAACCTGTTGTTGAACGTTTCTGAAAGTCATGGGAGGTAAAAAATTTGGAAAATATAAATGCTTAAGCAGAACTTTAGAGTACAACTTCTCAGCATTAGAGGTTACACAGCAATTTAAAACAAAACAGAAATTGTTGCCCACAAGAGTTAAAACCTCAAGAGTCACTAGAATGGTTTCCTATGGAAAACTAAAAATGTGGTAACGGTTGGGGGCCAACAACTGAGTAAAAGTTTCTTTTATATATTATTGAATGGTGTTCTATTTGAACTACAGTGATGATTTCCCCAATGTTTTTACATGCATGAGTGCCACAGTAGGTGATTTGTGCTAATATGGATTTAGTTTTGTACATATAATAAATGTATAATTACTGCAAACCAAACATTTGTTCATTGCTGTGGAAATGCAATAATTTAAATGTAATTGTATTGTGCAGACCCTATTTATCCCCCTAAAGTCAACAGAGACAATAGTAGTTAAGTATGACGGCTGGATCTAGTTCAGTGATGTGAAACTAATAAGGACGAAAGTAACTCCTGCAGGTTGGAGAGGTTGAGAACCTCAGCTCCCAGTGCTTTCAATCACCGTTTTGGAGACTCCACAGTTCTAAACACCAGGCCCTTGATAATTCATTTAGATAGTGGCAATGTATAATGTGAACTACACAGTGATGTAAGCTTAACTCTTGGATCAAAAATTGCCTTGCAGTTACAAAACAAATCTTGTTCAACTGAGCCAAAGTGTTGCTCTTTACATAATCTTATGCACCTAAGCAATCAACATGGTCATTTTTTATAGGTCAAAAGTATTTTCTTTGCTTTTTTTTTTTTTTTTTTTTTAAGGTGATAATTCTATCCAAATTTTTATTTCTTGCTCTCTCTACTTCTTCCCTTTATTTGGTTCAGCTTTGTACCGTTTGTGTTCTCTAACTGCTATAATTCTGTCACCACTTGGAAAGTTGAGTAAATGCGTGGGAAACATAATTACTGACGCCAAATAAAGTCAGAAGAGATTACCATGATGAAAAAGCCCAATGGTTTGGATTCAGGTATTGAACTTTTCACCCTTTTAGGTTCTGAATATATCATAACTTTATATATAAAAAAAAAAGGTTTACTCTTCTCTTAACATTTCAAGTGAGGATGAGTTCCGCTCCAGTTCCAGTTTTGATTACCCACTTATTTACATCCTGTTATAGTGGTGAATTTGTGTTAGTCCAATTTTATGTCACTGCATCATTTTATGCCTTTGCCAGCAATACTGAAAAAGCCTCACTGCCCATCAGATATCCTTTTCATCTGTAAGTACTAAAATATAATGATCGAGTCATCTCTCGGCCTTATGATGAGTTGGAAAAAACAGAGCTTCTTAAACTTCAAGGTGAATGACTCAATTTGTAATTCCTTAATCATTTTATGGCCATTCTTATAACTAGGTTTACTAATTCATCTTTTTTATGAAATGAGGACTCAAAATCCAAGAAGCTTGCTCTACAAAGTAGCAAGATCATTCCCTGGCTTCTACTGGATATTCCTGTTATATATCTTCAAAGACCTCACTAGTCCTTTTTTCCACAGCACTGCACTAGAAGATTGTATTTGGGACAAAAATAAACTGTGCTTACTCGTTCCTTGTCCAAGTCAACTCCCTCCTAGGATCTTCTTTGTTTCTGGATGTACTTTTTCTGCATTTGACTATATGACACAACACTTTTCCAGGTTGAGTTTTATGCTTCTTTCCAATATTATATAGAGTGGAGGCTAGATCTTACTCCTTTATTTCAAGTACAGAACAGAAACATGTACTGGAATATCTGAGAAGTAATCATGTCCACCTGTACAGTTTTATATATGTAATTAAGTGGCCATCCTGGTAGGTTCATGAGCATGAGTTTCAATCTCTTTGTTTATTAAATGAGATAAAATGCATATTTGGAATGAATACTTCTGTTTTAATTATACAAATGTACAGTGCTTTCTGAGCTTTGAAAGCAGAAGAAAAAATGCTCTAGTCTATTCACTAAAGGTTGCTGTGTAATCATTATCCCCATGGGGTGGACAGTGAAGTCTAAAGGTTACCCCAAAGATGTAAAGCTGCTCAATAGAAGAGTCTGAAGGAGAGTTCAGGTTTCCTGACTTGTGTTTGCTATGGAATATGTATAAACTACATGACATAAGTAATTATGCTGCTGTTAAAAAGAACAACTAAGATACAGGGTGAATATATGTATATTTGCTTTTTGAATCTGTGATCAAACTGCTCTTACGTACAGTCCTAGAAATTAAATACACTCTTAGAAAAGAGATCCCATCAGACATTTTAATATTATCTTTGAAGTCTAACACATTAAGAGAAGTTTTAGAAGAACAGTTGTATTACCCTCAGACTTTTCCATTCTCTTCATACAATTTTTTCAACTTGACATGGTTTTTCCTTTTTTACTTAGCATTTTTCTGCTGTTGTGAATGCAACAGAAATAGAGAAAGGCAGGTGGAAACATGGGGAAGGAGAGAAATCCTCTCTTCCATTTCTCAGTATTACTGGAGGGACAGCTGCAAACCTGAGCTAAACAGAGGGGTGGATCACCTAATTGTGTAGCCATGGTACCATCTTGTGGCACTGAGAAAATTTTCTGTCATACTAAACAGTATCATCAGGGGTATGACCCCCTCTTCCTCACCAAATCCACCCCTATATCATGTATAAATCCATATTGAAATTACAAAATAAACATAGCAGTGTATCCCAGCCAGACTTGGGAAAGTTAGACGAGGGTGTGCACTGAGGGAGACAATAAAGATCACACAGTCCAAAGTTCTCCAAGACTTCTAGGAAGACTGTTTATGCAGGCTAAATCTGTTGGCTAGCAGGTAGGCAGGATAACTTTCTCCCATGCTGAAGCTGTCAATGCCAGTAAGCCTACTGACTGCCGTGCTTATGTTTCTCATCCCTCCAGCACAGTTAGAAATATCCCTTCCTCTCCATGTTTTCTGCTGTATAAGGGCACAGTTATAAGGGAACGTAAATAGAAGAGAGAAACATCCTTCTTCTGTCTGTCTAGCGAGGTGGTTTCCACTGGGTATTTCACTGATTTCAACACTACTGCAGCTAAAGCACAGAAAGCATTAGTCATCTGGCAATTTAACAATTTTATTCATCAGGTAAACTCTTGAGGTACTGAGGGAATTCACTGGAACATGTCACGATAAATTAGAAAATTTTCTATTTCTTAATAACAGATAATATAAATTTTACATTTTATCTGCTTGATTATCCTTCAACAGTCAAAGAAAGTGCAAATGTATCAGATGTCATGCTGGTTATGAACTTTCAAAATATTGCTGCAGACCATTATAGCTACTGCAAAATCCATGGAAAATCCTGTCACGAAGAAAAATCCTCCTGAGATTTGTTTTCCTTCAGGCAAAAATATAATTGATTTTTAAATAGTTTAGAGGAAAAATACCAAAAATACATCTTGTTTCCAAATGATCACAACATGTTTGATAGAAATATAGTCTTGAATAAGGAAATTACACTTATTTAAGCAGCTTGCAAAGAACATATTAGTCATGCTTGAATAAAAACTACATTTGATGCTTATTAGTGTCCCAGTTTACTTTGGGGTATTAATGAAATTCTTTGATATTTAATTTTAATTTGGGAACTGAATTTTCAGAATTATGTTGAATTTTATGATGTGAAAAAGTTGGCTTTGTAAAGCATTCACTCTAGTTTTAAAGTTTCAAGCAAGTTCCACTTTTGACATCATTTTAGTTAGTGTTTATTGACACGTTTGAAATTGCAAATGGTAACCCTGTAGCTTATACCCAAGAAAGGGCCATTGCAAGACATTTTTGTCCATGCTGATATGTCATACTTCAATGGACTAATTGCAGAATGCAACTTAATTTGAGTAATGGCATAAAATTCTTAGCCATTAATATGTAAGTAGAGACAAATTGTTCTCATCATTCAAGAAGATAACTGAAATCCTTTGCTGCAAAAGGAATTTCTTTACTATATACTCTAAAAAGAAGTACATGGTTTAGCACACCTGCCAAACTATGAAGGACTATAATACCTGTATTCTTGTGACACTGTGCAAAAAATTGTTCTTTTTCTACTCAGCTGTCATGTGTCATAGCTGAGAAATGAAGCGCTGCTGTTCTTGAAAAGATTTTGTTTGATAAAAAAAATTATTTATGTATGTAAGTGAACAAAATCATAAAAAGATGGTCTTTTACTGGAAATTTTTCAGTATTGCTATTGAAAGCTCCACTTGCTGTCTGGTAGGCCTGCCACTTGGTTTGAAACTTTAAGGGAAACAGGGCTGACAACGTGTCTACTTCCACCTCTTCCGGCATGCCTGGTATGCCACTAACTAGAGTCTGGTGAATAAAACAAAATAGTTTCTATGAGTGTTTGCTTGAGCTTGAATGAGTTTCTTTTCCTCTCATGCTCTTTCTTATGTTTCCTTGCAATAGAGGTTTGTGTGCCTTGCGTGGATATTTGCAGAAAGTACATTTTAAGTTAGGATACTGCAAGTTTTTATGTGAGTACGTTTTACACACTAGAATAGCAAACCACTTCAGAAAGCAGAGGACAGGTTTCCATACAATACAAGGAGTGATTAAATGAATCAAGATGGATGGGCTGGTGAAAGTATATGCAATTAAACTTCAAGAATGTGAAGACAGGACATGAAATATACACTCTTCCTGCACCCAAAAAAAAAATCAGGCATGTTACTTTAGGTAAGTCTAGTAGTAAGATTCCCACTAGCTTTTCAGCCTGACATCTCTTCCCATGCTAATTTTTCTCTATGATGGACTTAAATCCTTAGTGGTTTCCTGTACACTTTTCTCCTAATTAAAGAGTCATGCTTCTGTAATCAGAGACCAGACACCATACAGTGTGATTGTAGTGGCCAGTCACAACTAAGCAACTTAACTCGACTTCCTAATACCTACTGTTGAAGATTTCTAATGAGCCCTACATATTATTTCATAAGCAATACTAGAAGGTACAGAGACAAATCTATCCTATCCAATTTCCAATATTCTGTCCAGCTGCATACTCTAAGAAGAACCTACCCCTGCCCTTGCTGGAAAAGAAAAACACAAGGTCACAGAAATGACCTTTAACTAGATGGAGGAGGGAGAGTACTAGGAACAGATGCCAGATGGAGACTAGAAATAAGAGTGGCAACAAGCAAGAAAACACAAGTAATCACCTTTAGGAGAAAGAAATACACAACATAGGCTAGCTAGAATAGATTTGAACTAGCAAAAACATACTGTTAAGGTAAAGAGGATAACAGAGGGAGACTGAAAATTAATCCATAGAAATAAGACTTTTGTTTTCATAAGTGAATATATTAAACAGCACATCAAAAGATCAGTGTGATCAAGAGACATCTGGTCAGGAATGATGTGGAGAAAAGAATGTCAATTGCTGTCTACTATCTGTTCAATAAATCTGGTAATACAGGTTTTGTCTTATTTATAAATAAAATGTCAGCTTTATTTGAAGAGTAGTGAGCCTTTATTGCTACAACTTGTAATTTCATTTCCTCTCAGATATCTTCTCCTAGATATCTTTCTCTAAAATCCATTTTAAGCTTTTCTAAATACAACTTTTTTTCTTCCTAGTCTTCTTCATAACTCTTCCTAATCCAGGTCTCTGCTGTCTGTGCCTGATATTCCTGGATGAACCTTTACCTGGCACAGTACAGATCTACATTATTCTCCAGTATTTTGGAGAATAAATCATCTGAACTAAAATATCGACTTGATTCATATTTATTAAACAAATAAGAAACACCCATGAAGTGGTGGGCTTTACTTTTTGCTGACACATTTCCACAGCCCATTAGTGATGTCTTCTCTAATATAGTTCAAATCCCTCATTTGTTTAAGCCTATTGAAATAAATGATTACTTATTTCTTTACTTATTGCTCAGAGGTCTATGATAAAAGCCATAGAGTGTTCTTTTTTACAATCTACATTATATAATGTACTTATTGATTTGGGGCCGGTTGGTCTTCTAATTCTAACCAAAAGAAAGTGATAAGCCTCCTAGATTAATGCTCAAGTGCTACAGAAGGAAATTAGTTAAATGTAGTTCCTTTATGTATTGTCGATATTACAAAATATGTTTTCCAGCACTCAGAATTTCCATCTGATTCATATTTTCTTTTATGCCTTTTCTAATCTTCACCTACCCATTTAGTAACTTTTAAAATAACCCCAAATCTACCTCAGAATTTTAAAGTCAGCTCCCAAGTTATGAGCTGCAAACCTACGCATTTCTTCTTCGCATTTGCTTTTCTTATTTCCACATGTAATATAATCACACCATAGACTGCACTAAATACACAGAAAAGGAAGAAATCTTTCAAGAATGCAGAGGTCATCATTCTGTAAGACTGATTCATAGTTTCTTTGTAGACCAGAAAACAGTTAACATTAACATATCATCACAGTCTATTTGACAGACTTTGCTGTATTTTTGCAACACAAATATTTAGACATAGATGTCAGTCACTGTTTTATTTCCCAATACATGAAACCAGGCTTTAGAGCCCCATATGTGTCGTAAAGGTCTTTTTTATCACACTGTAACATAAAAATACTTCGGCTTTTTTTCAGCTCTGTCGTTAGATGTTGCCTGCATTAGCCTTTACGTCCATGCTATTTTCATGAGTCTGGGCACTTCAAGAAAACTGGTAAAATCTTTACTGTTCTTCCCCAAGACTGCTGCGAGGACAGTCACCACAGGAGTGGAGGGGAAGTACTAGAACAGGAGGGTGCACTCGCCCTTGCTTTCTTCCCTCATCTGAACTAATCTCCTAAGAACTACACCCGTGACAATGTAGTGTCTGACACATTTAATTCATGTAGCCCCCAATCTTTACCAGACGTCTAGAGCAGTACGGGTCTACTGTGAGGGATGACTTTTAGTAGCCTAAAAAAGGCACGACACTGACTTAATTGCTGACTTTTGCTGTGTGGAGTTCCAATATCCAAAGATTTTTCTCAAATAATGGGAGCCAAATCTGTCTTCTTTTTAAAAAAGTAAAAATTGAGGTATTTTTTGTTGTTTGGTTGGGGGTTTTTTTGTGGCTTTTTTTTTCCCACATGGCACTCTAAGTGAAGAAAACATGAGAATGGAAGATTAAGAATAAAACCCTGTGTCTTGGCTACACTGTTAGAGGACTCTGACCTCCATGGCTAAGAAGGTTAGGGAAAAATGAATAAGCTTCAGATCTACTGTCCATCACTGCTTATTACTATAATGACTTTAAAAGTGCAAAGCTGTATGTTTGGTTTTGTGGTTGTTTTTTGTTTATTTTGTTTCCTCTCAAGTACGCGTTCCACCTAGGATTACAGTTCTGTTGATATGGCTTTACACATCAGATTAGACAGAAAGCGGTACTGGATAACTGTAGCTCTGAAGACCAAACATATTTGTGGAATTTCTGGCAACAAAGATCGAGGTGAGAACATAAACTATTGCTTGGGTACAGAGGAATGTGTGCTTTGGAGCTGCAAAAGAAGTTACCTTGCTCTCCGCATTCTTGAGATCAGAAGGGGTCATCTCTTTTCTATTCTCTCATGAGTTTCTTTCCATAAAAGCAAGCAGGATCACCTGTGTCAAATGGTTAAAAACAAAAATGTGCAGTAACAGCTGTTCTTTTTTAGTGCTGAACAAGAAATAATAAGTAAAGTAGGCTCACTTTGGAACTTGCTCTCTTTGTTTTCTGAAGTCTCTGCATCAATGAATAGGGTTGGGTTTTTTCCTCTCAAAACTTACTGAGTCTGCCTTTGACTTCCTGCTATAATTGTTAAGAATAAAGAGAGGAAGACAGAAAAAGAGACTAACAATCAGTGGTGCATTCTTTCATCAGGCTAATGATAATAAGCCAAAAAAACCTACCTAAACACCTGCGTAGAAGAGATTGCTACTACTACAATGAACTATACACAGTAGTATTAATTTACATTGTGGTATACTTAGGAGTTGCAACAGAGATCAGAGTGGGGCTGCAGGCCATGAGCTCCAGGTACAATTGCTTCAAGAAGCTAACAAGATAAGTTTTTAAAAAGGAAGAAAAATGACTGATATAGCAGTTGGCAAATGCTATGTTTATTAGTGGAGGTACCATGCACGGGGAACCCTACATGGTCTAGGGAGAGAGATCTCAGTAGAGTACAGTGGCACACTTGATCTACTGCCACACACTTTTGTTTTCACTGGGAGGGTGTTACTTTTATTTTTTCTATTCTCTTATCAGCCACCATTTCCTTCTGAGCAATAAATGAAGAAGATGGTACTGCTCCTGGACCCCGTAGAGCTTTCCCTTCATTGAGTGGTAGGAGTGTTATTGGAATAGGATAAATTCTTCCTGTTTAATGGAGATAAAATCTGGCTGAGGATTGCATCAGTTTGCTCCGTAAGAATTGCAAAAGATTGCTGAAGACAAAGTCTTGGAGGCATGGTAGACTGTATATATGCAGAAAAATGGACAAAGTCTTTGCATGAGTGATTTCAGCTATTTTCCAATATCGGACATGTCTGCTAAGAACAGTATGCAATATAGTTGTCCCAAAATTGGTAAATCCAGACTTTTTGGTCAGTGAAGAAAATGTGGATTTGACTGCTTTGGCATGCTATCATGATGGAAGGTCATATTGTGACTCTTACACAGCTTGTGGTTCTCCTATCTAAGCAGCAAAGAGGAAAACAGCTGTGGACTTGTAACCTGAACAGGCGTGTTAGAGGCAAGAGGAACAGCTCTTTCATATTCATCAGGCTTTGACTGCATCATGGCCTGTGATGAACCGTGAAACCCAACCTGTGCTTATAGCCAGTTAATAGTCCTTTTTTTTCATTGCCTGCCTGCTCAAATAAATATTGGTTTAATATTTTTGTACTCTGAATTTAATTGAAGAACAGGGGGCAGTAGTAACCAAGTTAACTTAACCTTGGGATCATATTTGCACATGCTAGTTTAGCTGGCAGCCTTTCTTTATGTACACACATCCTCTCTTTCCAATCCTTTCCTGCCCTAAGGATCTTAAACAACTTTGCTTCGTGAATGTTGATATTAAATAGTGATGAAATAGTTACCAGGCTGAGTGAGAGGCTGGGATAATTGACGCTTCATAAAATTAGCCTTCTTTGGGGGTAGGAGGGAGAATTCACTTCTTTAGATCCAGTGTAAAATAGCCTACTATCATACAGATTCATGCTTTTGAAGTGCTCAGTATACTTGATCTTGCAGGCTGCAGTGTATTAAGAACTCCCAATGAAGGCAATGGGAAATGAAACACAATAGAGAGCTCAGAAATGCAACATTTAGGGTAGGTTTAGGTTCTGAATATTGAAATACACAACCTGAGTACAGATGAATGTTTAATACCCCACAGCTGGCTCCACCCTATATCAGTTGGTATATATCCTCCTGTGAATGAGCAATACTCCTATTATGCATCACAGATGAACATACGTGGTCACATACATCAGTGGGGAAAATAGAATCATTCCTTGCCTATTTTATAAGTAATTTCGTCTCCTGCCAACAGCCTAAAAAAGTCTCTTTCACAGATCCTGATTTAGTGTGGTTTGAAAATTTGCAGCTTTATTAGACAAAGGTAATCCAACAACTCTTAACACTTTGTTGTTTCCTAGGTTAGATTTCTGAGAAATGTGGAAACGTTGTGTTTTTCAAATGCAATAATATCACCAGAAACTATGTAACCTTCTGTTTATTAGACAATCAAGCAGAGAGCACACAGATGAAATATCATCTTTCTCAAATTCTGTTACAAATTTTTTTCTTTTCCTAATGCTTTTCTTCTGTCCTGCAAAAGTTGCCTGTACTGTGAGAGAAGGATAATTTATTATTCATACTTATTTCTGAAGTTTTCCTAGAAGAAAGCAACAGTTTATCTACAACAAAACCCAGACTGTGGACACAAGGTCAGTCTTGCATTCTGCAACGTCAGGACCTGACCAATTTTGTGGAATCCTTGGCTTAAGAAAGGGAAAAGTAGTCTTAAAACTTAGTACATGCCAGACTTTCTTGAATGGAAGGATTCTTATAGAGGTTTGAGAATGGAGAAATAATCAAGACGACTGCCTTATACTGAACCTTTTAAAAATGTTCCTTTCAACTGAACTTTTTTCCAGTGTTTCCCAGTCATCTGCATGGGTTCAGCTAAAGCAAAAAGAAAATTCTGTTGAATGGATATGCTGGTTTGTGCCTGTGAGTAGTTATTTCAACAGAATTTCACCAGACTACCATTAACTACCTTCAAATACCTTTCAAAATTCATACAGCAGGCTTCTGAAAAACATCACTTGTTCAAATTTCAGTTGTAAAAATACATACATCCAACACAAAACACAGGCAGAAAACATCAATAAAAAGGTGAACAGCCTCCAGCCCAGTTGTATAGTACATACCATGTGTCTGCATTGGAGCAGAAGTTTAGGCAAAGAATGCCTTCCTTCAGGGACTAAGTGCCTTTTATTGTTAATTGGTTCTGAGTATTTCTGCCTGCCTTCATTCCTTCGTGCTTATCTCTTTATATACTTTACCCATACTATGAAAGATCTTGCATGTTCCACCTAAAATCTTACCTTTTACTACTATGTAAACATTGCTTCCCAAAAAATCAATAAGATGGACTATATTCTAATGTGTAAATTCATGTATATGTATCTATATATACAGATATAAATTATAGGCCATTTCTTGATGCTGTCATATGCACATGTCCTCAGACAGTCCTGTTATGGGCTGGCAGGACTAGCTGACCCTAGCAGTCCGCCCAGAAGCACATAACAAAAGGAAGCCCCCAATGATTGCATACAGGAAGGTGACAGCTTTAAATTTTCTATTTTTATATATATATACATACATAAAAATATACATTTGTACACAATATATTCGAGAAATGGCCATCAGCCAATCACTGAGCAGTATGAAAACCTGTTCCAAAGAGAACAGAAAACAAATGTACCACTTGATCTCTGATCATTCCAGGGTTTTTTAGCTTTTCTAGCTGACATGAAAATAATAGAACTAAACAAAAATCCTTTATCATAATCTAAAAAAAAATTGAATCTTTTTTTCATATGCAGCACATAAAGAAAGGCATTCAACATAAAACTATGTGGAAAAGAGAATATTAAATTATTTACAAAAATAATGAATAAACTCTTTAAAATCCAGTCAGCAACCTTTTATCTGTTCTCCAAATCTGAAAATTAATGTAGTTTCTAATTTCAAAGATTCTTATGCAAGAATGTGCAGCTGAGCATTGATTTCCACAAGCAATTTTTGTTTTATGATAAGGTAGTAAATAAACAAGAAGTATAAATTTCCAACAAGCATATATATGACATTTTAAATAGGCATTGAATGGCACCTACTGAGAATAATCAAATTCCTTAAACAATTAGACATAAAAAGCAGTGCATTTTGGGACAGTTTTAGTACACCTTGGTTAGTGGAATAAAACATTAGACTGAAGACCCAAGTGATTCTAGCCTACTGTGTAGTATAATAATAGACCTGAAATGCACAATGCCTAGAGCAGTTTATTGTCATTATAATTTAGAATTCATACAGAAAAACAATGGAGTCTCTCTAGACTTCTTTGATAAGCATTTGACATTACAACCAGAAAGCCCCAGTTAAATCTGGAGATCTACATTAATTTTGCAAAAAAGTGTAAAAGCTTCATTCATTGTTAGATCTCCCTTTGTCTTTCTCCCAATACCAGTTTAGCCGTGATTTTTGTTAAACAGAAAAACTTCTGTTCTGGGCAATCACACAGCAGTTTGTTGACAACTGGAGCAGAATTTTAAGTTTTACACAGCCTTTTATGGAAGAATAGCTCAGAAATGTTTCTCTTGTCACTCATTATTGGTTCAAAACTAAAGTTTTGATCAATGCAAATATAGTTAGCAAGCTCTTCTGGGACAGAATGCTCTGTGGGTTATACTGTTTATTGTCTTTGGCCAAAATTCTGGATGAAAACCCTGAAGTACCATCTTCAATATAATGCAAAAGGAAGCAGTAGTCAGTTGATATTGTTCAGATCTTCTCTGCAGGCCTACCAATAACTTCTATGAGATTTTAGCGTGTGGCTGCAAGTGGATCCCAAGACTTGGTCTAAGAAAGGGAGCACCTCTTTATATATGCCACAAAAGACAGCATAAACCCTGTTGTGAAATACTGGCAATAAAATATTTGCATAGTTGTTATCTGTGCTTCATTGCAACCATGACATTTTGCATGCATATAGTTTTACACAGGAGGAAAGCGTATAGATTATAATTCTGAACTACTGATAGAATTAACCAGCTATTAATTCCTTACATAAGAAAGAATCTAAAAGTTTAGGAGAACAGACTTGCTGAATTAAAACCTTTTCTAGAATTGGATACATGGGATCTTAAGAATGCGTCATAGAGATATTGCCATTGTAGAAGTATTAAGTTGGGTGACTACAGACACATAATAATTAAAAATAACTTTTGTCTTCCATCATGCAATCTTACAGCAATGCTTTGTGATTTAGTATGTTGTACTGAGGAAAATGAAAGGTGTCTTTAGAAACAGCTATTATACTGATACAAGATCTTTTTTTTTTTTTTAGGTTGTGAAAGAATAACATGAGGGACATGTTTACAACAAATTATACATTCGTATTTTTCATTACAACATGCTTTTTTTTTTCTCCTATACAAAGTCTTATCTTTCAGTGAAGAATCCTTTTGCATTTTTTGTATCTTTAAAATGGTCTTTTGGCACCATTTGTTTCCAAAAGACAGAAATGCAATTTGTAAGGAAGACGTGTGTGAGCAAGTAGTAAAAACGATTAGAAGAGGGATGAACATGTTGCTGACTGAGCTGATAAGAATTCTCAACTATCAGAAGAATTAGAGATATATTGTGAAGGGAAAATTAATATAAATGTCTGTTCCTCATATTTGTATAAAAACACAGTCTATTGCATATCTCCAAACACTGCAGCAAGAAATTGTTGTCAGGTTTTCTGACTGTAGCATCTGAATTGTACAGATTTCCCCAGCTTAACTTGATGAAAACGTACCTCCTTTCATCCATGTCAAATGAACATCTGTCAGCATTGCTGCTGCCTTGCTTAGGGAATGATATTGCCACTCCACTAAATTATCTTTTCTTTATTAATGAGAGAATTTCCAGGAAGGTAGGCTGTGTATGTGTGTTTATAGTCATCATTTCAGCTAGGTCATATCTACAGAGCTTGAAGAACACAGTTTTCATTCAAATGACAAGTGGATTTAGGTAGTCTGCCTGTGCTTTAGTACAAATAACATAAATTGGAAAAATGCCTGAATAGTAACACTGTTGTCCTGCATTTTTATTTGGGGAGAAGTGTGTCCTGAAAGTTGAAGTTTTGCAATCTAAAGCAATGATCTTTCACTTTGTAAAATACATTAGCAAAATGAATCTTGCAAGAAACACTTCAAGGAGAAAATGTTTTATTCTGTTAATTACGCATCAATTACTAGAAATTTACTCTGGAAATTTGCATTTTGTAATTATTTATGAAAAACTTGCCAGCAAACGGAGTTTCTGATTTCACCACCACTGTTGTTTTATATACGATTCAAAATTGAAAATATAAATAAAAGACAAGGAAAAAGGAGCAGTGTTTGAACTAAGTAGCAAAGTTTCGTAATTCTTAATGTTACCCACAGCCTGTACTCTGTCACATTGATATTGGAAATTTGTATAGTCCATTTCAATCTACATTGTCTTGAACTGATGTAGACACACTACTGTCTTGCACACCAGAAAATAAATGCAACCACCTTCAGCACCGTGGATCAAGCAAAGTAATCAAGGATTCTTGGAACTTACCCAAAAGATTCAGTTTTGGCAAGTTGTGTGGACCACCTCTAAAAAGGCAAAAGGATAAATTATCCCTGAAGCTATAAATCAAGCTTTACATTTACATTTACATTACTCCAACTGCAGAACAGGAGCTTACTTTACTTCTGAAGCTAGAGAATTCAAAACCTATCAGTCCTGTAGGACTTCAGGACTCTTGTCATAATTTATTCTGCTAGTATTCAGTCATGACACACGCCCCACAGGGAGGAACATATATATAAAAATCAGCACTATTCGGAAAAAAAAAGAATAATTTCCAAGCCAGACATTGGAAAC
The DNA here is from genome assembly GCA_013400035.1 of Rynchops niger. Classification (NCBI taxonomy): domain Eukaryota; kingdom Metazoa; phylum Chordata; class Aves; order Charadriiformes; family Laridae; genus Rynchops; species Rynchops niger. Next base: position 47,408 of record VXBH01002137.1, read on the forward strand.
TGGAATATACTGGGAACTGGAGACTTTTTACTGTAGTATGTGAGTCCTAGTCATCAGATTTTGAAGCACAATGAACTTGGGATGAAGAAAAAGGTCCCTATGGAAGCCTCTGAATGGAGGGGCATCCATTCTCTGTTATCAGCTCCATCAATTCTCTATACTCAAAAGCACCCTGCTGAACTTCAGTCTTTCCATGCAGGCCTAGTTTCATCTCAAGGTAAACTGAAGCCTGGGGGAAATATCACCTGTCTCAGCCTGACACACAGTTTGGATTCAGTGAGGATCTGCAATTAAGCCCTGGAGCTAGGAGACAGTCCTATGAAGTAGCCTGTGAAAAATACTACTCTCTCCATGTTAATATATCTCTGTGACAGCTGACTTTAAAAAGTCTGAGCACACATGACCAAGCTAATAGGTATTTCTGCCAATGTTTCCAAATTTGCTTTTAATTCAGCCCACTAAAAGAGTAGATTCTGCTGCAATGTTCAGAACTGGATCCAATGTACTGGAGAAGATAGAAAGTGGTCAGATGTGGACTTTGACTGTTTCTGATACAAGTAAATCACTGCCAGTATTGCACAGCTGTTACCTCATAGCTCATGAAAGGAAGCTATGGTCAATTTAGCAGTAAAGTTGCAAACGGAGTTTAGTGTTCTGAAATAAGATCCTTGGTAACAATTGGGTTGATGTATGAACCAAGAGGCAAAGCTTGTTTGTTTTTCTGGTATCAGTGGAACAGAAGGGGCTGGAAATACTTTGTTTTGACATGTAAATTTATCAAATTAGCATTAACTGGTGAAGGATAAAAGTACAAGTAGATAGTTCTACAGTGACCTTTCCTATCATATGTTCATGCTAATAATGGTCAATAAATACAAACATAAAGTAGGTTTGCACAAGGAAGAATTTGCAGCAGTGTTGCAGTTTTTATTTTCATTGGCAAATGCTCAGAGCTAGTCAAATCTTCACCAAGATAAATTTCTAGTATTTTGCTTGCATGTAAGGCATTAAACAGAATATATACCTGTTTACTAAGAACCCAGTGAAAGGATTGAGTTTACCCAAAAGGGAGGCAAACCAGCTGATATTCTAATATTGCTTTTATTTTTTGCAAAAGAATTGCAGCTTCCTGAATTTCTGAAATTGCAATTTGCTTGTTTGTTTGTTTGTTTGTTTGTTTATGTCACATTCCAGTTGAGTGAGAAAGCTTCATTTATCCCAAGATGAAGAGCTGAACTAACATGTATTGCATTGCCAGCACAGTGTTCGCTTTCCTTCAATGATCTGTATCAGCCCTTCTGTTCTTTCCTTCTTAGTAATGCAGTAATGGTTGATATTAACAAGGACATGTGATTTTCTAAGATCATTCACCTGAGACAACAAAGCAGACATCTTAATAAATGTTTGTTCCAGGTTTTTTTGACTTTGTTCCAGGTTTTTTTTCCATCATAGAAATATTTTGTAGGGTCTTCTGTTTGAAGTTTCATTGTCTAGCTGTGCCTTACGCTGCTGTGGTGGATGTCTCTGCTCCTGTGGCTGAGTTATCAGATAGGTGATCTTAAAGATTATATATTCATATATATCGTTGCCAGCACCCCGTTTAGTACATTTCAGGTTTAACAAGTTCTGCATAAATGTCTCTGTGCCTAGGTTCTCTACTTCGGAAAGTTCCAGCCATAAAGCACCACCCAGGAAAGCTGACCTCAGATCAGATCTCAAATTCCATGGCTTTCCATCAGAATATTTCTTTTTTCTGCTATCTTCCAGTTTGGTGTCCAGTCAGGAACAGGTTATATCTGTTAACTTAATGTCTCTGATAGTTTACACCATAACATCATTCTGAAATTCTTCAGCTGACGTTAAAAAAAAAATTCTTAAGGATAAGGAATAGAGCACAAAATGGATAACATCAGCATGATTGTGATACTCTTCAGTTCTCCATTACAGCTTGATGATGTGCAGAAGCTCTTTCTCTTGCCACCCTTCCCCCAAAAGACATAAAGAAAACCAGAAGGTTTACAGAGGACAGTGATGCATGAATTAAAGTGTGGAATCACAAGGAAAAACATCATGACCATCAGCCTGGAATGACCCATCAGCCTTAGAAAAGCTAAAACCCAATGAGAATGCATGAAGTAGCATCCTATGTGACTGCACTGTTGTCTCGGTTCTGACTTAGAGTCACTGCTTTTGAAGTCAAACTCCTGATTATCACCGTTTCCTGCATTTTACTGCCTTTAGCAAAGCTGCTGCTGTTCTTATTTGCAGGTCCAGCCAGCAGAAGGGCAGAAGTATTTCAGAGGGACAGATATGCACGCACACATGCACACAGGGGACTGAAGTTCACTAGGTAAGAATACACGCAACCTGGTGTCTAGTTGCTGTCATTTAGACTTTCGAACACACGCACATAGGAAGAGAGTAACATGACAAAGCAAAAGTAGTGAGGCTCAGCCAGACAAGTGGCGTACTGACCAGCCACTTGCTTACATAAAACAGGATCCTCCCCTCTTCTTAATTTTCCCATAGTTGCACTTCTCAACCATCCACCTTGATCCTTCCTTTCTCCACCCTTGTCTCCTCCCAAATAAACAACCCACATGTAATTATTTTTTCTCCAGTGGTCTCGATTTTGCTACACCATTACCCAAATTTGATATTTCTGATGCTGCTGCCTAGGTCATCTCAGCCTTACCTCATATTACCAATATGGTTACCTAGGTCTTTCTCCCCCATAGGTCCCCAATGCTCCCCACAATTACCTGTGAATCTTGGCCATTTCTCACATAATGCCTTCACCATCTGTGCAATCCAGCCATTCCTCACAGCACTAGCTGTAACTTTTGCCAGCTTCTCACTGCGTTATTTGTTGTGTTCAGCAATTTCTCATGTCACGTTCTGTAGTTTCTCAGGGTCTGTTCGGATAGCTAAACCTCATGCCGTGTCTGCATATCTTAAAACTCAGCACCAACCGTTTCATTTTATGGTTCTGCTCCTACTGACTGACATTGCTTCGTAACATTGGTGCAGCTGCTACAATCATTAAGTGCCATGGTAAAAGTAAAAAGAGAATAATTGTTCACATACTACACTCATGCACCTATATCCATTGAGGGTAGTAATTATGGTCTTTAGCAATTCACCGGATAGCATTTTCCATAAAAACTAGTTTAACTGAGTGGAGGGGCAGGTGTGCAGGGAATTAAGAAATGCACATAATATGTGCATAATATAAATTGTGAGTGCTAAACAGGCAGCAGACAGTTGGGTGTATGTTGGGGCAGGGGGATGTGTGGAGTCCAAAACTGAACTTTTAAAGTAGAGGCCTGTGGCTGCAACTGGTACTGATAGGCTGGTTGTAAATTTTGGTAACACCTTGACTAAGCAAAAGTAACTTGTCCTGAATCCTCCAATTAATAAAAAGACATGAGACAGAACTACCTGTTAGAAGGCTGATCACATGTCATGCTTCTGCACATAACACGGTTTAGACTGGGAAAACCATGGGATATACATCCAGAAAGGAAAGCTACTGCATTAAAGAAGGGTTCCCAAAAAGAAGTGGTCCTCAAAAGAAGAAGGGGGCCTGGAAAGAAGAAAGCAAGAGTCCTGAGTGAAGGAAAGATCCTGAAAGTGGGAGAAGATCCAGAAGATCAGAGAGCTGAATAGAGACAAATGAGGATGCCCAGGAACCTTGACCATTAATGCCCAAGACTGGAAAATTTAAGCAGATGCACAGCAGAAATTCACATATCTTTCTGCCCAGTCTTCCTGGGCTAGGTGCAATCCCCTTGTGGGGCAGGGAAGTCAAGAGCAAGCACTGGGGGTCGGGAGGGCATGAACAAATAAGAGTGTGAGATAATCAACTTAAAATGTCTAATCTAGTTGGTTCTTAAATAAGAGTCAGTGTCCAAATCCACTTTGGGCTGTCATTTACTGTGTCTCACCCATGACAGTATGATGAGGAGGATGGAGAGGCAGGAATAGGTTCATCAGCTGGAAGAGATTCTTTTTGGAGGATGAATTTCAGTGGCTTTTTGGAAAGGATCACTGTTCTGGAAAATCTTAAACAATTCATCTGTGAAACTGGACACTTGACAATTACCCCACTTTTCTGCCTTTCACTGCTGACTGGCTTGATAGATCTTGATTCATCTGTGAAAGGCAATGACTACGATGAAAATGTGACCATTCAGAAAGAGGAGGAAACAATACACATGCTAAAATATTTATGTCAGTACAGGAACTAGTGATACAATATGTAGGTATTAGGCATATACACAAAACAAAGCAATGTGTATTTTCAGGTAACACACAGTTAATGGAATATGTTCCTGTATGCTATCGTGGTAGCCAGAGTTTTACATACAAAAGTGTATATACAAATTGGTGGAAGGAAAATCTGCCTAGAGCTATTAGAAAATAAAGCCAGACCAGTGCCTCTAACTTTCAAAGAGGCTAAATGCCTACTTTTGCAACTTCAGAGAAGATACAGAAGAAACACATTGTAGTTGTCCTGTTTCTCATACAAAATACACGCCAAGGGACAATATCAATAAAAAGTTCACAGGTTAGACACAGTAAGGCCATTTCTGTTCAACTCTTTGAATTCCATTTTTAACTATGAAAGAGTTCATCCTGACTAAAGTGATATAAACACATGTTTTCCCATCATTAATAAACCTGAAATAATTGGTCAAACTCTTTAAGAGCTTGTGAAAATGTGTTTTAAATGGAGAAGGGGAAGGGAGGTTTAAACACGCTGTATCCTTCGTTGAGATTCTCCAGTAGAGATTCAAAGTTACTATGTCATTACAGGTGTGATTCACTGCATATTAAGACACACAGGCATAGCTACACATAGACCTGCACGTGAGCTAGAAGCTCCACTGAATTGCCTAAATGGTAGTATCTAGTGACATTTAGGTCTTCCAGAATACCCTGTATGTTTTCCAGCTGCCACCCCAGAGAGGAGTGGATCTTCACTGGAAGCTATGTGGTATCTGACAGATCTTGTAGAAGCCTCAGATGTCCTCAGGTGTATGAAATGGCATTTAAGCTTTATGTGTAGGAAATTTAATGCTGCCCTGTCTGTAACGACAGCTTGTTCAATGGATGTCTAGTCAGTACAGTCAGCGGAGTCCAGAGACTGACCTTCATTACAAGCGAGCTGAATAGGTCTCTGTACTCTGAATCAGCCATTGGCTGCAGCCTCAGCTCTGACACAGCTTTCATATAGATGTCCACCTTTAGGTGTCTGAATCTGTTTAACCAAGCTTAATAAATAACTTTAAATAAAGGCTATGTGTATCCTGGATATAATCCTCCTGACAGAATTAGTTTCATAGAGCATTCAGGTTAGCACTTTATGATTTTTAATACAAACACACTAGTGAAAGAAACAGTAACTACTAAAATATTCTTACTATATGCCATGTAAACTATATTATTTGGGTTAGTTGTGTGATTCAGCCCAACCATACAACCATTATCTAATAATAATAATCTGCCTCGCGAAGCGCAGGCTGTTATATTTTACTGCTTAAATCTATAATGAATATAGATCCTCCGTGTCCCTTGCTTTGTGCCAGTTAGTATTCCCCTTTCGTTTGGGAAAATCCCCATCACTGTATATATAATATAAAGTGGGAACATGGATGGATATATTGCTATTTAAAATTAAGTATGTTAATTCAACATTTCATATAGCACAGAGCATTTTTATTATGAATTGATAGCATGGTTTTTGAGCTAAAGATTTTGTGGAACGTTCTTCACTTGTATTACTGAAGTCAATAGAGTTACAACAAGAAAGGGTTTGATTTATGAATATAAGAATGCCACATTTCCAGCAGATGCTTTTGGTCTATTCAGAAAAGAGAAAATAGTGCAGGAAAAATTCCAAGCTACAGAAAAAATTTTGACATTTATTGTGAAACTAACATCTAGATTTTTTTCTTGAAGTACATTTCTTATGGAGTTGCTTAGTAACTATCTTTAAAGCTGAAGTTATTGGGGAACAAGTCTGATCATTACTTGGGAATATGTTCTGTAGCAGCTTTTCTCTACCAGCTACTAATCTGCGGGGACTTGCAGGGGACTGGTACTATATCTTCTTGTATAAGGTCTGAGCAATCTTTAAATTTTCAAGGAGAAGCTTAGTCCCTGAGTATACCTTGTCATATACCATTTCTAAATTTCTGAGGAGACTAAGAGACTAATTAATATTTTAATGATTTTCTAATACTCACTGCCTAAAACTACCCTTGTTGTTGGTCACAAATGTAACAAATCATATCCACTATTTTCATAAATAATGATAAGCAATAAGGAGTGTTCTCATTTTGCAAGAATATAAAATGAGATGGTAACATGGAAAGTACTGAAAGATTTTAGTAGACCCATGGAAATTTCCAGCTTAAACTAAAATCAAAACATTGAAACTAGAAAAAGAAGGTTAGACTTAACTGAAGTACTATAGCATTTTTAAAGCTTTCCACAGTTTCTCTTATCAAAAAAGAAAAATTCAAAAATGCCTAAGGATGGTACATGAGAAAGGGATGACGAATAGCTGATGGATTATTAACAGGGCTGCAATACAAATATGTTTCTACATAGCATATTGTAGCCCCACAAAAAACACACACTAAAAAACATAACAGCGTTAACAGCATTTGTTATTTTCTGAAGATGTGAAGGTGCATTTTAAGGCCCTTCATTCTGCTTTCAATTACAAAACCTCCTACTCTCTTAAGAAGAAAAGCACCCGAATAAAAATTAGACAAGTGAATCAGGGCTGTACATTTGAATAAGAATTTAGCAATTCACCTTCCTGAAACTTGACTAAATGTGTTCTCTTCAGTAGTATGAATTAGGAGGGAGGCTGGGGGAAGAAGATGAAAATCCAGACAAAGCAAGCATGGAACTAGGAATATGCCTCATATTCAGACTGTATCATGGAAATTCTAAGAAGATGGCAATTACCATGCTAATAAAGATAAATTAAGCTTATGGAGAACACTAAATTGAACCCAGCTTTTCTCCTAACCAACAGACATCCCTTTCTAAATTGACATTGACAGTGGTGTTTTACCTAGGCCATCTGTGGATGTTGAGTCTGTCAGGTGAGGTTCTGTACAGCAAAGGAATCACCAGGTGAGGTTCCAGTCCCATGAAACCAGCGCGTGGATGAAAGAAGAAGGCATTTGGAGATATCGGAGATGCAAGGATTTAGAGAACTAGCCTCTCCCTTGTCTTCATTTTTCAGTTCATGGAAACTGCTGACTCCCTTGATAGGTTAATAATCATGACTGAGATTATTACCTCTAGAACAATATGATAAAACTCAAAAGTCGATAAATGTGTAAGTACATGACACTTATTCATTAACATATTTTTTAAAAAACTACACATTTTCCTTTGATAAATCAGGCATAATAGCCCATTATTGCTTAGAAGTCAACATGCTACTGTATCTAAGAATGTATTATAAATTTACTTTTGCCTTACTATACACACTGTTATGCTTTTTAATCAGTTTGTTTACAGAGTTGTAAGGTTTTGGTACTTTACAGTGCCATCTTCACCATTACAGTGTTGTAAATGACGTATGGACATTTCCTTCATCACATTAGGTGCTGGACTTTTCACTTAAAGTAAACAAGGAAATTGTTCAATGAGTGTCTTCCTTCTCACAGAAACTGCATTATATCAGCATTTAAATTCATTAAGACTTGGCATCTTTTATTTAATTCTAATAAAATGAGAAAATACTACATAACTCCTCATACCAGGTCCAACAATAACAATTCACTTGGGTTTAATTTCAAAATGTTGAACACCCATTAATTAATTTTGATTCCTTAAAAAACATCTTACAGTGGTTTTTTTTGTATTGCTCCTATTTAATTCCCAGAAGGTTTATTTAATTGTCAACAGAGTAATTTAAAAGTTAGCTTCATAACTTCAGTACTCAAACCAGCACTTAAAAATTTCTTGAAGAAAATAACTTCATGAGTAGTACTAAGACCTGTTTCCTATAGAATCCATTTTCTTTGTATTTTTTAGCTTTCCCTGAGGTTTTGATTAGACTGAAATTAAAATTATCCAGCTGTCATGTTCAGTGGCCATTTTTGGTATGCTAATAGACCTCTTACTGAAAAAACAGCCATACTGTGCACAGTCCAGCATTATTTTTTAAAATTTTCTATTTACAAGTAATTATGGTATACCAAAATATGCCTTCTCTACAAAAGCCAAGGTGTGCTAAAATTGCAAAAGTCCTATCCATGTCTGTATTCACAGAAAGCTAAATCATGCAGAGAAGTGCTTTTTCCTCTACCGGGTCTTTTGTAATGGATAGCTGATTTAATAGTTATCTAGTCGACAAGATAGAGGTGTTCTACATAGTCCTTCACCAATAATCTTGGCTAAGAAATTTGAAGACATTTGCTAATGATATTGCCTATGAGAATAAAACTACAGAACTTAATTTAGTCTCTCTCTGAGAGAACAAGGGGTTCCTAATGGGGTCAACACAGCGGCAAGAAGTTTCAGATTCTATGTCCTAATATTCAAAAAGGTAGGCTCTAGTGCAAGGTGTGTTTACAGTGGCTTCTAAGAATATATTTTCTGGCCACCCAACTCAAGTGTTTCTAGAAGTGGTGTGGTTGAAGTCAGAAAAAAAGCCCTGTAAGAGTAGAAGGGTTCTTGGAGTGAGATAACCAGTAGGGTCTGAGGGGTTTATGACACTGGAAATAGGAGTCGCCAACCAGTTTGATAAGGATGACTTTTGTTCTTCTCTTTAGCTTGACAGTATTAGTCTTTAGATCTTCTTCAAAAATCCTTCAGGAACTTAAAGCTACTAGGTTTTTATCTTTCCTTCACTTATTAAATTATCTTTGTCCAACCCATGAGTCTTCTTGCTTTTCCTCTTCTTATTCTCTCCCCTCTCATTCTGGGGTGGGGCAGAGGTATCAAACAGCTATGTGGGGGCTTAGCTGCTGGCTCAGGTCAACCAACCACACCAAATCAATAGTAACACCATATGTCCCTACAGTTTCCACCTTATGCCTCCTCAAGTCCATACGTGTATGCACAATCTTATATCTGGTAGCAGAACTCCATTCTTGAACAGGAAATCTGTACCAGAATGAATGGATCTGGCTTTAGACCTACCTCTGCAGGAAAAAAAGGGAGTTTACATTACAGCTTAGTCTAAACACAGAATGAAAAAATATATTTCTGAGGAGCAGAAAGAGAAAAATGACATGATGTGCATCATTTCCTTTGTCTCCGCTTATAGCCTAATAGTGTATCACAAAGTCATTAATAACGAAAATTAATTAGTGCTAAAAATAAGTCTTTCTTTTTCCTATAATTTTAGCAATAGAAAGGCTGCAGGCTAATGTTAGCTCTCAGGCCAGTATGCCTGATTTGAGCTTATGGAGAAATACTCTACCCTATACCCCTGTCGGAAGGAAATAAGAGAAATGTAAAAAACTGAAATAAAATATTCTTTGTTTGTAAAGACAAAAAAAGTTTGTCTGCCTTTGTCTGCCTGCTTAGTCATGTGCAGCTTTGAGCTGTACCTTTTGTTTACCCTATAAACATCAAAGTCAAGGTCAAGCTTCATCTAGTTATTAGAAAGATGTGATCAAGTGTGACTGAACTGCAGTATATGATATTGCCCTTCTTCTTCCCCTAAATAGTCTGGGGTTCTGGGACTGAATCCTAACAAAATGCAGCAAAGTAGAGAGTTTATAGCTTAGAGGTTCATTACTGGATTTGGATTGCTATGAAGCACTATGTTTAGATGTCCCTGAGGAGGTTGGTTGCTCAGACTGTCAGTCATTCACTGTCTAGCAGTGCTGCTTCAGTAAGTTGTTTTGTCTGGGAATCATCCTGCAATTAATACAATTTTTAGGGACAAAAAGATGGGTTTTAATCTCATATATTCTTTGTAATTAAATTGTTGTTGGGAAAAGATACAAGTCAGATAAATTTTCAATGAAATTTTCCCCCCTTTTTCTTATTTCATCCATGTTAATTCCTCCGTGGTGCTTTGAATACACACTTGTCTTGGTTTCAGCCAGGATAGAATTAATTTTCTTTGAAGAGGCTGCTGTGTTTCAGATTTGGTATGAAAGGAATGTCAATAATGCATATTGTTTTAGTTGTTGCTAGGTGATATTTATAGTATTCAAGGACTTTTTTCAGCTTCCCATAGAAGCTTAGAAGGAGCATAGACAAAACAATGACTTGGCCAAAGGAATACTCCATACCATAGATGACATGCTTAGTAAATAAAAAGGGGTTGGCTGGGGGGCAGGAATTTGCAATCACTGCTCAGGTTGGGCCGGGCAACCAATTTACTGAGTAGTGAGAGTGACTTTTGTCTTGTATATTCTTTTACCATTATTATTGCTATTATTATTATTATTGTTGTTGTTATTTGCCTTTTCCATTATTGTTCTATTAAACTGTCTTAACTTTATCTTAACCTATGAGTTTGGGGTTTTTTCCCCCTTTGTCCTCCTTTTCTCACTCTTTTCCTTACCCTTCTGGGGGTGAGAAGGAGGAGTGAGTGAGCAGCTGCAAGGTCCTAGTTTCTGGATAGGGTTGAACCATGACAACACTGTTTCTCAATTATCTAGGCATGTAATTGCTTGTTAGTATTTGTCAACAGGAAATAAACATGTTCATTCTTCAGCTTCTGAGAATTTGAAGCAGGACTGCTAGTAAGTCCCTTATAGAAGTGCAGGCAGTGCACACAAAAGCTAGCAAACAGGAAAAGGTGATTTAAAAAAATGGTGAGTTCTCTTTCTGACAGGGCAACAAGCACTGAGGAACAGTCTCCTTGAACTACATAGATTTGCTGTTTTGATTTAACAGAATATCAGTAAGCCATTAATTGTCACAGACAAATTACAGTTTTCTATACTGTGACTGTCTCGTGTTTATTAAGCAGATGGTGAAAATTAGGAATTAGAAAACTGGTTCAGATAAGAAAGGATGGGAAGTATACGTTCTTGCTAACACATTTATTCCTGAAGTGTCTCTAACTCTGTGGGAAAAGGCAGTTTGACCACATTCCTTTGTCCGCCTCAAGTTGGTCAAAAATTTCCTTATGCAAAGGTTGTCTGAACTTTTGACAAAATATAAGCAAGATTTATTTACATACGTGGCAGGTATGAATGCAATCTGGAAGAAAACATCATTTTGATTTTCTCAAGATTTAAAAAAAAAAAAAAAACAACTTAGCTTTGTGAAAGATTTCCCTTTTTTCACAAAAGGGTGCTTCCTTTTCAAAGAACAGACTATTATAGTTAATTTCCTTATCTACACAAATAATCAGTGCATATATGGTTACCTGCACAAATGTTTCTTCAGTTTGGTTTGTTGAATCACATCCTAAATGTCATGGAGTAAACTGGTTGAAGCATGGAGCAAAGAAGCCGAGAATGACATGAAAGTGTGAACGAAGAACATAATCAAAATTAGAGAGAAATGAAGACTTTTGGGGGACTTGAGGAATGTAAGAGTTAGCACTCCAGTGTTTCAGAGAACCACTAATGTATAAAGTGGTTTTACTCAGCTGAATAAAGAGAACCTTTTATGATTTATTAATCTCTAATGAGTGCTCATTTTTAAATTAATTTAACACTAGTTTCTAGAAAAGGTAAGAGTATTGTTTCTATTTGTTCTCTCTTAATTAACAAAAACAGAACGTCAATGAAATTGAAGGGGTACATATATTTAAATTAATAGGAAGGAAGTACGAGTTGAGAGGAGTCAAGCGTACAAATCCATCACGAAATTCTTTGCCATGTGGATGACAGCAAATTCCAGGGGTAGTATTTTTAACAGAATTCAGAAAGAGCTAATGACAATACTGATAAGGAAATAAATCAACAGTTACACTAGGAATGATAGTTCTGTTTTCAAAAGCAGAAGAAATGTATATACTTATATTTCAGGAAATAGGCCAACCATTTGTTGAGTAGGATTTAGAAAGAAAGAAAATACTGCCTTACACTGATTTTTCAAATCTTTTTTACTGTAGAAGGCTTTTTGCTTCTTCTGAGGCATCTGGTACTGGCCACTATTAGAGATGGGTTGGCTGGAAAGGACAAATTAACTAAATTGGGCTGGCAGTTCTTACATTCCTATGACATCTGGTGTTTCTGCCATGTTACTGATATGTCATTTTGACAAATTACGTTACATCATGTGATAATAACTGGAAATATCATAAAATGTAAGCAATGTAATCTGAAGTGACTCCATCAATTTAAAACAATCTGTTATTTTGTATCATCTGTCTGTCACCAATTTAGAAAGCTGGGAGGACTAAAAAAAAAGAAGTTAATTTAAGTCCAGATCTAAACTCCAAAATACATTATTGTTTCTACTCTGACAGATTTACTTCTATAAATACACATGTGAGCTACAAACCATGAACGATGATTTAAGAACGTCTAAACACAGAATGTAAAATCCTTTATGGAGCAAAGAATCAGGAGAAATGCATTTCCTGGCAGCATGAGATTATCATGGCTCTATTCACTAATTTCAGCTCTGTTCATGATCTGATTCAAAGCAGAGAATGAGATCATATGATTCTCTGAATGCTGAACATATGATTTGAACCGATTCAAAACAGATTATGCTGAAGGATTTTGAGGACTGGTAGCTTAATTTCTGAGATGAAAATATAATAAGAATTAAGATATTAAGCCAAAGAACTGGTATTTTAATTACAAAGGAGTAATGTGATATTTAAAGAAAAGTTAATTGACCTTTATTTTCCAAACTGCTTTTTTTCGCCATGAGCTATTTGGAGTCCATTTGAAGATTCAGATTCCTTTAATTTATTTGTTCAGCTGGGGATTTCTAAGTAGCTGATTGATTTAGAACTGGTTTTAGTGGTAAAATGCATACAGAGATGTCAAAGTATGTAGTTACGGATGAAGACAGCTCTGGAGATTTCTAAAGCCTCTGATTCATCTGTCTTTCTAATAACAGACTTAGGTGTGTTTTTTTGGAAGGATGTACGTGAAATGGAAAGGAATGGCTCTGGCATTTATAGTTAGTAGGTAACAATTGAGATGTAAAATAAACCTACTCTCAACATAGTTGTATCTAATCCTGAGTTTAATGTGGTTATGTAGAGAATAGTGACTAAACAAACAGCTCTATTGAATGCATATAATGAAATAAATTAAAATATGGGTACAAAACAAATATTTCTCCTTTTCAGATTTTAAAACAACACCTAAACTGAACAGTTATTAGAATGCAATATTTGCACGTTAATGAAATTATACACATTGTCAATAATTTGGGATCCTGAGGAAATACGGTAACCACCGAACCACTGAGTAGAGAAAAGATTACTTCCAGAAATGCTTTGAATTTTATTCTCCATTTTCTTCCCTTTTACACCAATTCATTATATATTTCAAAAAAATATTAATTTATTGGACACTGTTTTTGCTTTGTGCAAGATTAGAGTGGGTAGGGGTGTGGAAAGAAATGGCAAGAAAAAAGGTGAAAATAACTAGGGTCCATCCAAAGGGCAAAAATTTCAATGAAATAGTTAATGAGTTATTTGAACGGAATTCGCATTTGTTTGAAATGTGGATATGAGAGGAGAAACAGCAGAAGAAGACATGAGTGTTATCTCACAGACCTTTCTGAAGACAGTGAATTGAACCTTAGTATCCTAAATTAAAAATACATGTGCTAGTTTGGACAGTTAAAAGGTAATTCTTGCAAGAGTCTCACTAGACAACGTTAAATATTAAGAAAGCAAAGCTTTTTCTGCAGAGTACATACCTAGAGGGGTGAGTGAAAGAGGTAATTGCAATTTGGTTTTACACTGTTTGATAAGTGCGATGTTAATATGCATATATTCCATCTCCCTTTTTCTCAGAGATTCATTTTTGGTGAAATTACATGCCATTAAGACAGGAAATGGGTCATCAGAAATTCCTAACCAGACAAGTACAGTGGAGGCAATTGCTAAAAAACTGGCTGCTCATACACTCCACAATTTAGACAACTAGTTTATTTAGGTGTATTCTTTCAGTTGCCTTCCTCAACTTTCATTGACTGGAAGATGTACAAAGAACCTTACTCTTTATCAGGAGAGTTCATAATTCCATAAAAAAAGATTCTGTACCAGAAAACTTTAAACAATATTAAATGGACTACAGTAATCTGGCCATATGATTTTTCTTTTCTTTTACTTAAAAAAAACAAAACCAAACTAAACCAAACCCCCCAAAAGAACTCCAGAGGAGACTACCTACTAGAAATCTGGAAAATGTCGGTCAGGTCTGCCATAGGTCACCGACATCTTTCATGTACAGGTAGCATGGGATTAGTCACATACAAACAAGACACTTAAGCCCCTCTTATGGTAAATTAAGAAAAACATTCCACCCTTGAAGGTGAGTTATTTTTCATAGGCACATGCCTTAGCAGGAATTGGATCATCACTCCTCCAGGTGTCTCTTACTCTCCACTGACTTGGACATATCAAATATCAAACGTGTTCATTCTCACCAAATGAGATCGTGCTGCTTTGTGTAAGTAACTTCCAGAAAGACAGAAGTGTGTGCAGTCTCTTGGGATTTTTGACTGAAGGAAGTCTGCAGGCATGCCAAGCAATGGGAATTTCAGATATTATAATGCAATGACATTGAAATTTATGTTTCATGCATTTCTTCTGAAACACAAAAGCAAAATTCTTGCCTTATTGAAATGATAGATCCAAGATTTCACCTGAAATATTTCAGATTATACCCACACAAAATAGATGTAAAGAAGAGAAATAGTACTGACAGACA